>JAYEAL010000101.1:0-231159 GCA_036419045.1 Scirpophaga incertulas
ATCCATTGAAGAAATTCTTTCTTCACAGGTTGTGTAATAAGTCAAATAGCACTTGGCCAGTGTAGTTCACTAAGGTCTCATCGCCCTAAAATAGTAGGTAGGCTCAAATCCCTCGGTGGGGATATATAAGCTGTCGATCTTAATGAATTAAACCTATTGAAAGATGTTACAGGTACTTACAGCTTAAAGGCACACCATGTTCCATTTCTTTGGCGGAGAACAAACAGGGATAACCACCCTTGAGACGTTTGCCCTCACCATCTAGTTGACTTCTATCGAAGTGTTTTTGGCACACACGCTTATTCAACAACTGATCTTTCGATAGCCCGAGAAGATCAGAATTGAATGGCACCAAAAACGATAGCCACAAAGCTTGTAAATTATCGTCCTTCGGAAAACTATAAAGGCGATGAGTTAGGTTGGTGGCACTGCAGCCACTAACACAGCACTTAATAGGAGCCATGGTTTAAAACCGGAGCACCAAAGCACTGCAAAATAATTCGTATCGAAATAAGAACGGAATAAAATCTCAACTCAAACAATTACTGCGAGGAGAACTAAATTCAGAACTTGACGCGAACACGAATGACATGACATATAAATAAAGATGGCTGCTTGCCAAACAAAATGGCTACCGCGACAACAGCGCTAAAACGTATTTTTTTTCTGAACTAAGCTGTCACAGGCCTGGAAAGACCCATCCTTCGCGTCCTCCTCGCCGACGTCAAAATGACAGCCAAGACAAGAAATAGCCAATAAATAGCCACGGAGGGATCACCATAGATCAAGCCGTCACGTTCCGAATTGGAAGTATCACCGAGTGAAGAAAAGGCGGACTTGTCCAACAAGGAGAAAGAAACGAAAACTTATTTCAATAAACCAAAAGAAAAGAATCTGTTTTAAGCAAACTCCTAATAGATAATATTAGGTTATATATTAGTTATGAAAATATGTTAAGGTTTATTATTACAGTCTATGGCTTCACCCTATCAAATCTCTACAACCATAGATCTGTATATTGAAATTTAAGTTTTAAATTACAATTCCAACTATAACTCCTATCACAGACTCAACACCATCTGTATGCTGATTAAATGAATACAGAAACTAAATGTTTGTCCCTATGTCCATCTTGTTATAAGTAAAACTTACTTGTTATATAATTAAGACAAAAAAAATTGCATTTATGCTGAGGCTGTACAGGTTCCGATTCCTTCACTCTTACTTTCACTTAAAAGGTTAAAAATAAATAAATATCTGTCACAAAATCCTAATAGAATATGTAAACAAGAATGAAATTTGTAAATTAATAATGAAATTAAAAGTATTTTGTTGATTAAATTGTGCTGAAAACTTAAGTAAAAAATAACACGTTACAACACATTTATTAGTTTTTCTATCAATTTTACCTTGGTGGTTATCATCTCCTTGGCAATTTCCGCCTTGGTTATTTCCCATAAATTTTCCAGAATTGCCAGGCCAAGGTAAAAACTGGAATGCTGTGGTCTGCCAAGAACTTCGTTACACTCCTCGCTTTATGACATGGTGCTGAGTCATGCATAAAAACGAATTCCTCGCCATCTGGGAACCATTCTCGGAGTTGCGGCAATAAACGAGATTCTAAAACTTGTCGGTATTGGTCCTGTCTCATGGTTCCCTGGACAATGTAGAGGCGCCCAACTCCTTTAGAGCTTATGACAGACCACACCATAATCTTAACCGGATGTTTAACACGCTCCACGATGCAGTCGGGGTGATACTTCTCGCCTGGACGTCGCCTGACAAAGTTGCTTTTGTCGGCTAGAATCTCGAATGTTGACTCGTCTGAGAAACACACCTTGAAAAAACAGATATCTTTTTAGAATTCTGATAAATACTACTTAAAACGACATAAATTAGAAGTTTAAAGTAAAACTGACCTTACTCCAGTCTTCAACAGTGTTCATACGGTGCTCACGAGCCCAGGCAAGGCGTTTCTTCTTCATCGCTTCAGTCAACCGAGGTTTCTTAACTGGTCTATGACCAATCCCACCAACCTCCCATGGCCCTATCAACCTGTCTCGGTTATACGGGCCGAAGCATCGGGAGATGCGTGCGGAATCTGCTGATCGCATTTTGGCCGCACGCACTTCTTGACTCCCTACAAGTTATTTAAAATCTATCTCCATCGCCCCTAATGTCCTTCTCCCCTGAAGGGGCGGACGACACACATTACGCCTTCGGTTCTCCCCGGGTCGCAGCGTGCCCACCGTTGGTGTACCGCTAGCTTTGTCTTCCTCATGGTCCTCCCATCTTCGGATATCCACCATCTTCCTTATTCACCTCAGAGTCCACTCCTAATCTTGTACCACCTGTGCGCAAAGTCTCTCAGTCGCGGAAGTTCCCCTCCGTCGCCACGAGGTCGCAGTAATACACCGGACCAACTTCTACCACCTTCACCTTATCTAAAAGATCCCTACGCGCCTCAGAATATAAACTACAGTCCCACAAAGCATGATGCAGGTCCTCGTCCTCGCACTCCCCACAAGGGCAACTACTGCTATCAGCTAACGACATCCTAAATAGCCTGCCGTTGAAATGGCCATGTCCCGTCAAGATCTGGGAGACTTGATAGTCCGGCTCGACCCAAGTTGCCTTGTGCCGAACCGCCACGTCTGGGAAAAACCGATATGTCTCCCTCCCTTGGTCCGATGTGTCCCATCGCTCCTGCCATGCGACAAGAGCGGACTCGGATGTTCTGAGTCGGGCACTTCGAAGCTCCTCCTTGGTAGCGCGGGTTTCGCGTACTCCGCCTAGTCTGCCCGCACGTGTCACCTCAAGGTCGGCCGGTAATACACCGGCTAAAACCGGTAACGCGGCAGAACTCGTCGACCGGTACGCCTTGGTCAGAAGGATCAAGGCGGGTCTCTGGGTGCGCAATAGCGCGCTCCGCACGACGTGAAGAGACGCGCGCTCGAACCAGCATGCAGCTGCATACGTCACCGTGGCGATGTAAGTGCCACGGTACAGAACTTTTAGGGCCCTGTACCGTACCCCCCAAGAGGACGCCGATACTCTGGACATCTTGCCGAAGCAATTTGCCGCCCGCTCCCCTATCGACGACGCATGCTGCGCGAAAGACAGGCTTGCATCAACCACCACTCCGAGCACCGTGCTCGATGTGACGCTTCTGATCGAGGACCCACCGAACCTGATGACTGGTGGCCTCTGGAATTTGCCCTTGATCGTCATCGTAGATGACTTTGAAGGGGCAAACTCCAGTCTGTTACGGGCACCCCAGTCACCGACGAGCTGCAAAGTCGTAGAGGCCGAGGCCTCTATGCTCGCCCGGGAATTTGCCTCGATCAGAATCGTCACATCGTCGGCGTATGCCACGATGCTCACCCCCCCAGGAAGTGGCAGTCGAAGCAAGTCATCCATGAGCACGTTCCACAGCGTGGGTCCCAGCACCGATCCCTGCGGGCAACCCATTGTTGCTGCCTTCGTCACACGACAGTCTCCAACGGATAAGCTCACATGGCGTCCCGCGAAGTAGTCAACCAACATCCTATAGATGTTCGGCGGACATCCCCCACGCTTCACCTTGAGCAGTACCATTGGCCACCACGCGTTATCGAAGGCTCCCGAGATATCCAAAAAGATTACCTGTAAGTACTTCGACGTGCTCTCTCGCGCTGCCCTAAAGATGGTATTAAGGGCAGACACCGTCGACCGACCTCGCGTGAATCCATGCTGGCAATCCGACAACCCTGGGTGATCTGCGGAGCACAGCTCAGCATTACACGTTCCAATATCTTACCTAAGATCGGCAACAAAGTGACAGGGCGGTATGCTTTCGGATCGGTAAGCTGCCTGCCATTCCCTTTCGGGATAACAACCAACCTACCGACCTTCCAGACATCCGGAAAAATGCCCTCCGAGACACATCGCCTAAACATTTCGGTGAGCTCCACCGCAGCAACTCTCCAGATATGCTGGATGATGCGCGCACTTATCCCATCGGCTCCCGGTGCCGTGTTAGGCAAAGCCTTAACTATTTTTCCCACCACCTCCTGAGATGGAGGAGACGCGTCCACACCCGAGGGTATGAAGGAGGCCATAAACCGCACCTGCCTGTGGTAGGGGGTGTCTCCGGACTGATCGTCGTCCGGGCAGAGTGAGTACAAGAGGCTGTGCATGGCCTCCTCCACATTCCCCGCGTGTCCTTCGGCGTATGTCGTGCCATAAATTACGTTACTTGGCGGCCTGTGCCGCCCGCTAGCGACCCGGTACGCCTGTCCCCAAGGGTCCAGGTTTCCCGTGTCTGCGATTTTCCGAAACTCTAGCATCTGCGCCTCCTCCATGGCCGCCCTATACAAACGCCTATGCGCATGGAATCGGTCCCTGGCCTCGACCTCGGCGTGCCCCCCGGCCCGCCGTGTCGACTGCCAGGTCCGACGAAACCGGTTGTTGCTTCGTCTCAGCTCATCTAGGTGCGGCGACCACCACTCGTTGCCTCGCGACTTTGCGCGGGCGACACCCAGGGTCTGCTTTGCGGTGCTCCCTACCATAGTGGTGAACTGAGCACAGACGTCCTGGGCGGACCGATTCCACCTTATGCTTCCTACCCGTCCCTGGATCAGGTGCTCAAAGCGGCCCTAGTCCACACCGCGATCCCGAAACTTCTTTGTTCCCCCCAAGCGACTCCGCGCGAGGAGTGGACCCACTTGCCACGTCGAAAATTATTAGTCGGTGGTCGCTTTCGATCTCATGCTCCAGCACCCGCTATCCCATCACTGGGATGCCTCTAGTTGTCAACGTCAGGTCAATGTTGAACGATCCATTCTATGTGTAGAATGTAGGCGGCTGCCCTTCGGCGTTCTCTAACCTAAGTCCTCGGGCCAGGATAAACGCTTCCATCCACTCACGGCGATGCGTGACGTCTGGCCCGCGTCCTTGATACTGCCGCGGTCCACAGTACCACATTGGCGAGTGTGCATTAGAGTCTACCCCTATTATGACTCTCTTCCTCTAAGGGAATCGAGGACAACGCCTAGATGTTCCAGGTGAACGTCTATATCGTCACTGTACTGAAAGTACGCGGACACCATGTATAGCCCTTCCTCGTCGATAAGTACATGACACACACTACACAGTGTGTGTTCGACAGATGGTGCAGGAAGGCACATGGGAGGTCCTTGTGACGAACATAGATCGCCGCCTTGGCGTTCGTGCCACACTGCAGAAATCTGCTGGTGACACTGTCTCTCCGGGTACTAGGATAATGCTCCTGAGCGAGAACGACGTCTAGCCCCAGGTTCTCCGCAACGATAGGTAGCTCTTCCGTGGCAAGTTTTGCTCCCGCCAAATTTATTTGGCCGACTGTATATATCCTTGACGACAAAGCCATATTAATAGGCGGTGGATTCTACCATCCGCCGCTCCGCATGTAGGCGCGCTGGGCAATCACGGGCGCCCGTTTCGTGAGTTTCGGCCCCTTTCTGGCCGAAACGGTGACACGTGGCGCACCTTGGCGTCGCCTCCTTGCAGTCTGCGCCCTTATGCCCTAGCACGCCGCAGCGCGAGCACGTAGTGGCTTCCTGCTTACATTTTTTATCGTTGTGCCCGTACTGGGCACACTTTTGGCAGCAGACTGCCGTGGTGAAATCCTCCACCCTGCAAGATTCCCACCCTATGTACAGTCGACCTAAGGACACGAGGGTCTTCCGGAGCTCCGGTGAGCACGCTAGGACCATAGCCGACTGAGAGGAGCCCATCCTGCTCTTTCGGAACGCTAGCCTGCAGTTGGCTAGCACCTTCTCCATTGTCCAGTTCTTGTCGCCTCTCAAGTTCTGGTCGTATACTGCGGCCATGGTCTCGCTCATCGGAGGCTCCTTGCCCTCCAGGTCCCTAATTACGACAAGAGGCTGCCTGCCTTTGACCTCGTTGGCCTTTACCGTATTGGGTAAGGCTGCCTTCAGCTTATGTAGGTCCTCAGCCGTCCTTGTCTGTACGACGACCCCAGAGTTACCAACTCTCCGGACCTTGTTCACCTGTATCTGTAGTTTAGCGGGAGCCACAGAGGACTTAACTACGGTCTTTAGCTCTTCGGAATTCTTGAGTGTGGACCCCTCCACTGGATATATCGCCAGGACGGGTCCCGTTGAGGCCTTCGCGCGCAGTTTATCAGCGTAAGACCCCGTCGCCGCAGGCACCATCGTAGTCGCTCCGGCGGCCGCCATGGCCGTCGTTGCCGCCTCCACTGCCTTTGTCGCGGCCATTGACGCCTCCGTCCTTGCCGCAGCAGCCTCCGCCTCGGCCTCAACGGCCCGAGTCCTGTCTCGGTGCCATGCGTCCTCCCTCTCCGTAACCGTGGTCCGGAGCGTCACGATCTCTGCCCGCTGTTGCTCAGCCATCATTCCTAGATGGCTGACAATCTCCAACATTCGGGCCAAGTCGCCATTTATGCTGGCCAAATCTGCTTTATTAAGCTTCGATGAAGCTCCGGCCACCGACACAATAGACCTTGACGCCGCCGCGGCCTTCGCCACCAACTGCCTCCCGCTGGCCCTGTGCAGCTGCACATCAGCCACCTCGGCGTCGTCGTCGGTGCTCGTTTCGTAGGGCGTCCCGTATTCGGTCCCCGGCGTCGATACCTCCACCCTCAGGGTGCTCGACTGTGTCGACTTTTGGGTGCGGGCTGACCGTTTCCTTGCCCCACCGACCACCGTCCATTCATCAGGCGACAGTATCCTCTTCGCCGTACTCCCCTGTCCGTGTGTCTCCGATGCAGCTGTGGTGGTTCTCCCAGCAGCTCCACTAAATGCCGGCTCTTGTCTCGGGGTCATGGGCGTGTTAGCTGGCGGCGGAGGTGATGTCCCGGGGGAGTGCGCCTGCATTACCGCCGCATACACGGCCTGGGCCGCACTATTGGCCGCCTCTATTGCCGCCTGTGACGGCGCCGTCGGCACGAATGGAGGGGTCCGCAGTGCTTCGTCCGAAGGAACCACCATCATGCGTCTCGGTGGTGTTCGCAGCAGAGAATTTCTCGGCTTGAAGGGGATGGGCGGGTCGCCCCCCTCCGAGTCACTCATGTTGTAAGTTTTCTAGTCTATGGCTATCCTTTAAGTATTGACACCACAATTCGGACCGCAACTGACAACGTCACACTTCACTGTCAACGTCACGCAGTGACAGACGTCAACTGCCAACGTCACTGTCACCTGTCAGAGGACAGTGACAGCTGTCAGACGTCAACGTCAACGTCAGCCGTCAACGTCGACGTCAACACTGTGACAGTAAAACAAGATGGCCCACGCGGTCGATAATTTTTCGAGACACCCACAGTACACAAAAAATATTACAAATAATTGTAAATAGGGCTAAAAAGTGTAAAAAATAGTGATAATAAGTTCACTGTACTACTCACGGCCCGATGAGACGTACAGACCTCCTTAATATGGCACTAAGGGTCACTTAAAACACTAATATTTGCGTCTCAATCGCTGTGTCACTGGCACAATAAAAATAAACTAAAATACAACTAAAAACAAGGTGTCCAATCGCACTAAGTGTCACTTTCACAGTATATATAATAACAAAATAAAAAATAGAAAGAAAACAACAACAAAATAAAAAGAAACTGAGGAAAAGAGGATGGAAAATTCCCAATCTTCAAGTTCGCGGCGTAGGCACGTACGGAGCGCAAGTAAGCACGTCCGAACGCGTCGGCGGTTCGAACCGAAGTCTATGACCAGTCAGATTCTCCTCAGCCAACCGCCGCTGCACAGTTCTTTTTGAAACTGCTATTCCAAACTCCTGAACCATCTGAGTTAAGAAACCCACACTTTTTTTTCGGTTTTGCAGGCAGATATCCCGAATTTTTCTGTCGCAACGTGGCGTAGTAATACGTTTTCTGCCACATCTGCCTTTTCTTTTGGGCGAAACTGGTTGATTCTGGTCCAAATTTAATTTTATTTTATTGACAGCAGACTTAGAAACTCCGGTAAGTTCCGCTATCTTTCTCTGAGAGTGACTCGTGTGCAGGAGAAGGGTTTGAACCTCAGATTTATTTCTTGGAGTCAAATCAACGCCTCGACCCATACTGAAAGCCATAAAAATTAAAAAAATAGTAGTTATATAAAAAATTAATCTAAATAAATTTTTAACTTTAACAGTAAAGTAATACTCACTTTCAATAATAATTTATTGCACTAAATCACAAAAATAACTTTTTTTTAAATTAATCAATGTTTTATAATTTTACGCGTGTGAAGGACTCTGCGTCTCCAACGTTATTAAAATATTTTTAGAAAATAAACAGACCCTTTACACATGAAACCCACTTAAACTTTGAGTCAAAGAGATGTTGTGAATAAAAAAAATACATTCCAACAACACTTGCACCACTTTAAAGTGCACTCAAGTGTGCCCAAAGAAATAAATTGATAAAAAATGTGACTGTCCCTATTAATTTGGCAACCCACTGTACATTAAACCATCTTCTGCGTTACATTTCTTCACTCTAATGTGTGTGCAATCTATTGCTCCAATTACTTGAGGAAAATTAGCTATTGACCGAAATCTGGCCATGTCCTGCTCTTCCTCTTGTAGTGTAGATGGCATTTTAATAAACTGGTGCCTCAACTTTGCAAGGGCTTCTGCTACGTTTTTGCACACTTTGCTTACAGTGGGCTGTGAAATGCCATGCAAATCTGCAGTATCATCTTGAATCTAAAACAAGAAATTAATAAAACATTTTAATATTTCCCTCCAAAACCTGTTATATAATGTCCTTGCTGTAAGAACTATAGCTTTAAGTACTGATTAAATAACTTACTTCATGCCGAGCCCAGCATCTTAACGCACAAGCAACTTGTATTTCCGCTGGTATTGGCGATCCTCTCAGATCCGTGGGAAGGCGGTCTTTGATTAAATTGACTATCGCAGTCCCAAATCTTTTTGAGAATCGGTACTTTGCTCGAAAATCATCCTCCTCGAGTTCAGTAAATGGGTTAATTCTGACTCGCCTTGTCGAACGACGTACAGTTGGAAATGTGTCCAAAATATCCAAATCGTCTAAATCCATATCATCGAGTAAATCAATATCCATTATCAAGCCGTAAAGTCCGTGAAATATCGAGAAAATAAACTAATAGCAAGAACAATAAAAACCGAACAACCGCAAACACAAATCACCTATACGCAAATCACAGACTATCTAGTTAGATTAGAGATACGTATGCACAAACTACGAATTGTCAGCTATCAAAAATCATAATTTCATTTTGAAACCAGACTTAAACTAGGGGGTACCCTAGTTTATCTTTAAACCAGAGATAAACCCGGTTCTTTGGGGAAACCGTGTCTTGTAATATCAATTTCATTAAAATCTGAGTTAAACCCGAGTTTTCGCTTAGACCAGGTCTAAACCAGGTCATGGAATAACACGGATTAGGTCTAGCACGTGTGCACTATTAAAGTTTTCATTTGTTATTTGACCATTCGCAAGCGTGCACTGAAAAAAATAAATGATAAATGTTATCAAAATTGTGATGAATTTAATAAATGAACTTGTTTATATACGTTCTGTTACACGGGACTTTGGATTTCAGTTTTTAAAAAATAGATTTTCACACAACACTTTATTTAGACGATTTACAAAAGAAATTGTATTACAAAAGGAATAGTAGAATTAGACTTATAAAATTAGGAAAATATGGAATTAGAAAAATAACGATATCGAGGCAACCTTTCTGATCCGAAATCTGAGTTGAACTGCTCGGCTCGGGGCCGGAATATATTAATAGAATATAAGATAAGAGTCAGACGCGTGGTCAGCACTCTATCAGCAGAACCCCATACAGGTCCTATGTATAATAGGGTGGGTCGAAAAAAATCGATATTTTTTTTTCGGATCGTAATACCGCGGAAAAGTTGCTAAATGGTATGACTAAAAAGGGGAAAAAATATTAAAATTATCGGATGTTATCTTCCGTTCGCGCATGAGCTCTAAGTTTTGAAAAAAATAAATTTTTTTGAAAATTTGTAATAATTTTTTTTTACGATATTTAATATGTAATAGTGAAAAATGTCATCTACGACACACTAATGAATTAATAAAAAATACTGGTATTGAGTTTTAACATCTTCCGTTCGCGCATGGGCTGTAAAAATAGCAAAAAAGTGTTGAAAACCTCAAAAATGTGGATTTTAGGAAAAATAAATTTACAAGCTTAACAGGATAAGGATTAATAAATAACAAGCTTCAACATATATTGATGTATTATCCAATAAATACAAAGTACATATTTCACTTACGAATAGATTACATGTCTGGTAGTTTGAACTGTCTTTTATTATCAAAGGCTGGCATCGTGGACCTTGACTTAAGTGTCGTTCTTATGTACCCGTCTCGAGCTGCAGATCCGCAAACCTTAGCAGAAGCCTCGCTCACCAACTTGACGCTTCTCTCCACTGCTTGAGTATGGACTGGCATCTTCTGCGATAGGATTTCCCACTTCGGAACTTCTTCTGTTTTGATGTAGGTTTTAAGTTCATCATCAGTGACATCTTTCAATAGAGGCGGCGAAGAAAATTGACAGTTTGTCCAATCATTTAATTCCGTGTAGTCTGTTGCGGAAAAGTTTAGCTTAGGTGCCACGTACGTTCGAATTGTTTTCCTCTTTTGGTCTCTTTCTCTTGCCTTAATGATGCGGCGGAGGCCCAGTTCTCTTATATGTTTTCTGGGATCTTGAGTCATAGTAATCATAACATGTTCTGGATGCGCAAAGAACCCATTTCTCTCTATAACTGGGTCAATTACAGCTTTGAGTTCATCTTTAAGATATCTTGAGGTTTCAATAGATTGGTGCACGAGCTTAGGGCCATCAGTAAAAAGTTTGGTCTTCTTAATACAAAACCACATCGGCATATATGACTTCAGAATGAATATTACTATTTCCTGGAACTCAGCAGTTGGATTTTCTTGACTAATGTAGAGTCTTAAAGCACGGTTAGCTGTTGTTAGCCACCTGGAGTGAGACAAAGGTCCTGGATCCCTGATTGATAAATCTTTTGGGCATTCACCTGATTTAATCGCTTCTGATATTTCCAGCAAATACTTCTGATCCTTACTAAGAGTTTTTTTGTCTATCTCAGGGATTTGGCAATCAATACTTTCAAACTGCACTACTGGAAGTGTTTCACATTTGATCAATTTCTCACCAATCGGTCCTTTCAAAGAATTTGGCCCGGTCGACTTACCATCTAAATACTGAAATAAATGGCGGAAGGGTAGTTCATTAAAATGAAGAAGACAAACTGCCCATTGCAGAGGCTTACCTAAGTGTGTTTCAATACGGCGTATTATACCGTTTTTCAATCCGGTGTTAACATTGGTGCCATCACAGCCAATAACGACTAATTCGTCCAAAGAAATGTCATTGCTTGTCAAATAGGATATAATAGAGGTCGCAATATCCTCTGCACTTCCTGAATTCGGGGTCACGTGTCCTAGAAATATATTACCAGGTTCTTGTATAAGCACGTAATGTTCCTCCTTTACCACTCTTTTAAATCGTTTTGAATGTGCCTCTTGTACCACAATAGTGTCGTCTTTACGGCCATCAAAATATAGCCCAATTAGCTTATTTTCTGTTACAGAACTGGACAAATCAGCCCTAACATTGTGTTTTTCTCTTCTTATTTTACACTTGTCAACTACTTGTGAATTGTCGCTATTAGTTACCACGCCAAAGTCCTGCAAAACACTTGAGGCTATTGCTGCTGTAGCACGATCGGAAACACCGTAACGATCACTAGTTAATGCAGTAGATTTAAGGTTAATCCTCATTTGCCAACCGGATTTCTTTTTTGGAGATTCAGGTATGAATTCTTGGTCACTGTCACTGCAAACGTCACTGGAGGGCAAGGATTCATCACGTTGTTCAGTTTCGGAAACTTGGACATCTACTTTTGGTTTTGAAGAGCTGGAACGAGATTTCCTCTGTAAAGATTTGGCACGTTTCTTTGTTTCATTTAAGTCCACACCTCCAATTTTGCCAATGCCGTGAGTGCGTAGTGAATAGATAAATTTCAGCTCAAGTAAAGGTATTTTTTTAAGCTTTTCACAAGTACAAGTTATTGAGCAGATACACTGGCATTGATCCGGTGTTTTATGACAGGTACATTCAAGGGCAATGGGGCATTTGCATGCCGCAATGTCAAAAAGCAAACAGCATTTTTTCTTAAAATCATCAAGGTTTCTCTTAAAGACTTCCTTGTTTTTGTCTCGAGCATGAGATTTTCTTAAACTATAATACTTGTCATGCAGTGCAGTCAACAGTTGTACTACTCTCTTATGACTTACGGTGGGAATTGATGCTCTATTGTACAAACACACTATTTTGCCAGCTACTGTATTGGCTACTTGTCTAAAACTAACTCTTTTGTTGCTTACTTTAACTGCTAAATTATACCTCTCATTCGATATACATCGAAGAACGTCCTCTCCTGTAGGGAGCTTGTTAGGCGGCAAGTCTCTTGGTGTACCGAAAAACAGACACTCGAATTCTTGTCTAGTGATCACTGTCTTTGATAATGCCATCATTCATTGCACAATTGTTCAAAAAACTACACCGAAATATGAAATTTGGAACACACACTACGCAACACATCCACCGCACTCAAGAGACAACAGCAGACTGGCGCACAAAATGGCGCGGCGGACCACTGTTTTGGCTGCCTGCAGCGGAGAGGGGTATCACGTGACGCGGCGTGGGTCGTTGACCCGCTAGTGGCGCTGGCCTGCAGCGGAGAGGGCGCTGACAGTAAGTTTTGTATCGCTGTGCGCGATCGAAAAACCAAGCCTAATTACGTCTGAATTTTTTTTTCTTTAACTATCAGAACATGTATAATCAGATATTAGGTATTACATTATTGATATCTGTAACTATACATGAAAAGAAAATAGGACAAAAATCTGATTTTCTTGTAATTTGGCTATATTTGGATGTCCGTGCGCGAACGGAAGATGTTGAAGTGCAATACCGGTATTTTTATATTACTTTATTAGTGTGTCGTAGATGACATTTTTCACTATTACATGTTAAATATCGTAAAAAAAAATTATTACAAATTTTCAAAAAAAAATTTTTTTTTTCAAAACTTTAGAGCTCATGCGCGAACGGAAGATAACATCCGATAATTTTAATTTTTTCCTCTTTTTAGTCATACCATTTAGCAACTTTTCCGCGGTATTACGATCCGAAAAAAAAATATCGAATTTTTTCGACCCACCCTAATGTATAACATCCCCCTCCTTAATTGAAAACTTACGGGAAGAAAAGTAAGTTTTGGAAATTAATTTATGCGTAGTCGTGGTGCTTCTTGTCTAACAGGGTCTTCAAGATTTATATCTTGGATTGAGGTTGTTTGATTATTTCTTTTAGAATTGAAATTGAATTTTCTGGAAAGCTTGCCTCTTTTGAAAATATAGATAATAATGAAAATTAAAATTAAACTAATCGATACAGTGCTTAAAATAGGAAAACTTATATGATTACTAAATACAGTTGGGTCTTTGATATTATTTAAATCTTGTACTATATGGTCAGATACAATTTTATATGTTTTTAAACTATTTAAATTCACACTTTTTATTCTAGGTGTTGTTAAGTTATAATTATATATTTTATTAAAATTATTTAGATTACAACAACTGTCGTTGACAATATTAAAATCTGAATACACTGTTGGGATATTAATACTTGGATATACTTTAGTTACTAGTTTAATATTTCTATGGAAGGCTATACAATCAGAAGGAATACTGAGTACACCTGTACCGGATATTACAATTTCAGATACTTTGTTAGTGCATTCAATAGACAATTTTGTTTGGGTGGATTGCACAAAAACCCATTTGTTGTTATTTAATCTGTGCCAAATATCTATATCACCAAAAATGAATTTGTAAGGATAATTTTCAGGAAGAGAGGATATGGCCTTTGTAATGATTTCTATTTCACAGGATGGATTATTAAGGTTTGTATAGATATCATTTATTTCGCACAGGTAAGCTTCGATAAGTATCTTTTTATATTTTCATAACAAATATAACAAATCATTATATTATTATAATCATTAGTCTTTTACTGATTATTGCAAAATAAACATTAGAAATATTTTAGTGCGGGCAAGATAGGGTGGGATGGGGGGACCCAATACCCCGTCTTGCCCTCTCAACGCCAAATAAATTGACAAATTAACCTCTAAAAACATGGCTCTCGCACACAAATAAACCTGCAAGAGTAATCCTTGACCCATGTAAATAACTTTATTCGTACTTCTAAATGCTGTCATTTATAGAACAATCACGGTGCAAACAAAGTGAAAAAACGGTAAGAAAATCGCCGAATACTATTTTTCTAAATAAAAAACAAAAACAATAGCGTCGTCGCTCTGTCACTGCGTCGACTAAAAGCTATTACGGCAGTGCTGCGTCACGCGCAGAAACGATCTTGATTGGCTAAATGGTTCCCGATATAAGACGGGTACCCCGTCTTGCCCGCCACCCCGTCTTACCCCCCTCTCCCTTATACCTATGAGAAGCGCACACAATAGACACCACTGTAAAGGCAAAAAGAGGTCATACACTCAGCGTACTCACCAAGTGCAGCCGGTGTTCCTCTTGGATTTCTACCACCACACACGTACGCAGCAGATCACCTTCGAATTCTCAGGGTCGACCCTATCTTCACAATCACTATGGCAAGTTCACAAAATAGTTCAAGTAGTCACAGGGATATATTGTGCGGGATAAGTATAGTTAAATATGAGCGGAGATAAAAATACAATATGCGGTCTTCTTTCACTTCTTTCTTCGGCAGCGGTAGCGGATGATAAAAAAAAAAGATCGAGCGGTGCAGGGGCAGCACTGTCGCGTCCGTATATGAACGAAACGGTACGACTAGCGCCATCTCGAGAGGTCAATCATGATCTTTCAACACTGCCGCAAGGTGGCACTGACATACAATACTCCCCAAAATGCAATTCAAATTAATGAATATTGTGCGCGATTTCTAACAGGTATAATTATTAGCTTAATGATTTTAAGTTAAATAATGAAAATAATCAATAAATATTTTAAGCTAAATATGACGTTTTTAATTTGTGATTTTGTAAATTATTAATGTTTTTATTACAAAAATATGCTGCGCCACCACTTTTTTTTTTGCTAATTTTAGATATGGCTTCTAAAGTTTCAAAACTTTCAGAAGTGAAACCAGGTTCTGCTTCAATATTTTTGTACCATCGGGACAATGTGCCTGGGTGAGGTAGCACAGTGCTAAAAGTGTTTCTTACGTAGTTATATGCCCTGGGCGAATAAAAGTGTAATTGTAGTGCAAACATTCTCAGCTCCGGAGAATAAAATTTTTCCAATGCTTAAATATCTTGTAAAAAATTCCTTATTATTCACAGGTATATTACCCAAAATGGTGATATCATCTTGGCAAATTTTCTTTTTCAGTTTATTTATTACGTCTGAAAACTGAGATACCTTAATTTTTAAACGTCTGGTTTTTTGCTGTAAGGTTTTAATTTTTTTATTTTTTAAGGAAATTTTCTGTTTGCACCAGTTGTACTATGATCTTCAATCTGAAACAGTATACATATGGTTAATTTACTTGGCAAGCACTTTTTCAAAATTGAATTATGGCATCGTTTTTTAATAGATTCAATAGTAGTATTTTCTTGTATTGTGGCACGCAGTAGGTACATTCTAAAAAATGCCTAAACTATTTGCTCTATTTATTTTTCAATTTGGTCAGGTATAGTATTATGGAATGTCTATTATTTTAATTAGACTGTACTTTGTATGTACATCATGCAATGCAAATCATGCGTTCAGGGCCGGGTTATGCCTGTCGGGGCCCCTAGGCAATGCTCATCCAGGGCCCCCTACCCTCTTCTAATTTTTACGTTAACACAACAAAATTCAAAATTACACCGTTTTTTACTAACCTGGGTATATCATCATATTATTCAATAAAAATGTTGAATCAAATGAACAGAATGTTTATTTATGCATTTAAAAAAAATATACATAGCTTAAATATTAACTCTTCTAACTTTTTTTGATACAAAATCGTTCAAGATATCCTGAAAGGTAATCTTCTCCAACACGTCATTTTCAATTGCCATTATAGCCAATGAATTTAAACGGTTTTGAGACATCGTTGAACGAAGACAGTTTTTAATTAATTTCAATTTGGAAAAGTTTCGTTCACCAGTGGCATTTGTAATCATTAGACTTCTATATATTTGCAAAGCTGTCATTACATTCGGGAAAGTTGACTGTGCCATGTTACCAATAATCAGTTTGTAAGACTCCTCGGCTGGCATATTTTTTTGTCCGGCGTCATCTAATTGTAAGATGAAGTATTTATACTGCACCATTTCGTCTATAAACTCAGGCTCAATGTCCTCGAAATAATGATCCTTAAATTTTGTACAAGCCTGTCTAATTTCAGCGTCCGATTTTGTCGAGAAATCTGTTAGAAACCCAAACAGATCATTTATTTCCCGGTAAGCTTCTAGGCGCCGCGACAGTTCTGTAAATAACATGTCTAGTACTGGCAAATATGTATCAACTTTTAACTTCTCTTGTCCTCTGAGCACAACTTCTTCTGCTGATCCGTCATCGTGATGCCTTTTCCTTTTTCGCTCACGCTGATTCTCATCACTGTATTGAGTATCAGTTTTCTCATTTGCCTTAGTCTCGTAGTCGTCAAATAAATCTCTCTGTGAAATTAAAAAATCTAAAAGCGATTTTAAAAGATCGACTGCCGTTCGTAGTTCAATTGTTTTCTTTTGTAAAGATATGCTGACACCATTGATCCGATCTAGTATGGCAGCCCAGAATACGGCCATTACAGCATTTTCTTTTTTTCTTAAGTCATTCAATAGACATTTAGCTTCGTGAATCGCTTGTGATGTCTGAGTCTCATCGCTAGCAATAGACTGCAAAGCTTTCTGAAAACTGTTGTAACCAGTTGCCAAAGCCTTAGTAGCATCGGCCCTTGCACACCATCTTGTATCGGATACACTTTTCAGAACCAATGACGAATTATGCTTACGTTCATCACGTTTTTCAAGATTTTCGAGCATAATTGCCCAGCGATGAGTTGATGCCGAAAAAAAGTTGTATATTGCCTGTACAAATCCGAAGAATGAGATTGCTCCAACGCAGCTTTCCGCTGCACGTACTCCAACCAAATTCAGTGAGTGCGCTGCACAGGGAACGTAGTGTGCGAGGTGATTTATTTTATTTATATGCGCCTGGAGACCATTGTAACGACCAGACATATTCGACGCATTATCATAAGACTGACCTCTCAAATTTCTTACATCAATATTATATTGGCTTAAAAAAATTAATATTTCGGTGGCTAGTTCTTCCCCTTTGTGGTTCTGTATGAGAAGAAATTTAAGAAAACGTTCAGCCACTTCTCCATTCGACGTAACATATCTCAGCACTACAGTCAACTGATCAGTGTGTGATATATCAGGTGTCGAATCGACACTTATTGAGAAGTATTTGGCTTCAATAATTTCATTAACAATATATTTTAAAACCTTATTTCCCAATATTTCAATAAGTTCCTCACAAATCGTTGCAGATAAATACGATTGTTTTCCTTTGCCTTCATTACCATATTTTGCTAAATGCGAACTAAGAAAAGGATCGTACTCTGCGATTAACTCTAAAATTCCCAAATAATTGCCATTATGTTGAGAACCGAGAATTTCATTGTCACCACGAAATGCTAATCCACGGGATGATAAAAATTTTATCACAGAGACTATTCTTTCTAAAACTTTTTTCCAATATTCTTTTTCTTTATTAAATGTAATCTCTAAAGAAGTGTCGATTCGTCCGTGAATGCGTCGTCTACTTATGAGTGTCTGTACACATACTCGGTGAGTTGCATTATTCTCATGCGATTGGATTCGGTGCAACGCATTTTTCCAATCAGAAAATCCAGTTTGAAATTGTGATCGGTTTTGTGCTTCACCAAAAAGGATACATGGAAAACAGTATACTTTTCCAGTAGACGGAGAATACATGAGCCACTCCCGTTTGATTTTACCACCACTGATGTGTTTCCGAAAAAACAGACTGAGAAAAAAATCTTTTACTGTCGTCGTACTGTCGGGCCGAAGCAGAAAAATTACAATCAAAGTGTTGACATTCGTTAGGGTCTCTAGTACACCAAAAATCTTGCATTTCGTTGGTAATATTTTGCCATAAGCCAATGTCATTCTGGTATTCCACCCCTAGATGAACTACGTTTTGATGTATGACCCCTGTCTCGGCCTCACCTTCCTCTGCACTGACTAACGTAGGTGTTTCTTGATCCTGGCCAATCTGTTCAAAAGGCTCGCAAGGAACCTCTACTGGGTCTACTTCCATCTTGTGGCTGGTAGAAGACGTACTTGGAGTGTCATGAGGTTGATGTTCCTTTAATTCGCGACTAAATCCGAGTTCGAAAAGGTTTTGTGTCTTCTTTAATTGTTCATTAAGTTTATTTTGTTGCTCTTGCCGCTTTTTACGTTTTTCGGAACCACTTTGATGCTTTTTCTTTACGGGTACCTCCGACATTTTGTTCCTGAAAGGAATAATCTTTTGTTTTAAAACAGTAAAGAAAATTTCACCTTAGCAGCTCAAACAATATAATAATAATAATAGTTTCCTGCTTAATATTAATAAACACCCAAAGTAAAAATATTTAATAACATAGAAATTAATTAAAATATCCAATTGAATAATAAAACGACACTTCACATTTGTCAAATCCTGTATCAGGTAATAAAATATGTAAAAAATAATAAAACTTACGTAAAGTAATTTTAACTTCAGTTGATGAAACTTTAGTTTCCACTACACTGTTTTTAACCCGTCGTTTCACCGATTTTCACAAAGCCTGAAGCACTTCTGCAGTCTTTATAAATAAATATCCAACACTTAGCCTTAAATTCGTAATTTTTGAAACACAAATTGTAAAACTCTCTTTTTATTCACAGCCGTGAAACTTGCAAACGAATTGCACGAAGTAAAAATTGAACGATTTAATTGAAAATGGTTCGAAAATAATGTCTATGACACATCATACAATACGTATTTAACGACTCGGGGAATTCCCCGGTCATGCCAACGAACCAGTACTGCCAACCTTATGAAAGTAGCTTGGCCATAGAATATACATACTTGGTAGGTACCAGTATAGTAAGTGTGCATTCACAACAAAGAGTTTTGAGCGTTTTTAATTAAATTACCGCGATAAAATTGCTTGCAATTATATTACTGCGTTATAAACTTTTAAACTATCATAATAATCATAATAATAATATCTAATAAGGAATGCGTTCCGAAATGTACTAAAATAGCGTCGATGTAATGTACAGAGCAAATTTTCAAATTAATTTTTTACTGTTTAAGAAACATTGCCTATTCTTTTCCCTGTAGCACAGGGGCCCCTGAACGTGGCAGGGCCCCTAGGCAGTTGCCTATAATGCCTAATGGATAAAACGGCACTGCATGCGTTGCAAAATGAATAGCACATTTTTATTGAAGATCCCGATATTGGGAAATTATCTTTTTTCTATACTTATTTTGTGTTTCTTACTTTGTATTATTAATCATTAAATTTAAATGCTAAATAAATAAATATAGATTATATAGTATTTTTCTACAATATAAAAAAAGTTCATAACACCATAAAAATAAAGATATACATATAAGTTTACTTTGAAACTCTTGTGTCGTGGGTATATACATGCAGGCCGGAACAAATTTCTGTAGGCCACATAAAATATTAGTCCCGTACGGAAATCTACCCTGTGACTCAGGGGCGTTCAAGTATTACGTAACGCAATTTGGGGGAGGGGGGGTCTCGTAAAACGTTACGATGCGTTACAGTGGCGGGAGAGGGTCTTTCTTACAACACGTTACGCAACATTGCTTTTTTTAAATAAATAATTAGGGAATTATAACTCCCAAATTGGCAACCCTTTTCGTTTACGTTTTACGGGCGATCCCTCGATTGTATTAGTCTGGTCGTCATTTTTAATTTGTTCCCGCAAGTTGGCAAATCTTTTCGTTTATATTTCACGGGGAATCCCTAGATTGTATTGTACGTCATTTAATGTTGTTTTCGTTGTCAGTATTCGTTAGTGTTTATGTATACCAAGGATAAAAATTATAACATAACTTTTTGCGACTTTAGGGTAAAAATGATCACTTGAGTGTTACGTAACGTGTACAGGGTACAGAAAACGTTACGGTGCGTTACAAAGGGGGGAGGGGGGGGGTCAAAAATCTTCAAAAATTGCGTTACGTAATACTTGAACGCTCCCTCATTGCGCAATAGGTGATTGCTCGAACACTACACTATCCTCTCATCATTCACATTAGATTTATTTAAGTAATACATGATTGGTTTGCTTATCACAATAATTTAATCATGCATACTTTTCAATACAGTATACAATGTAATATATGTTATATGTAGGGATACAGTATTACACCTAGAGGATTCGATCCCGGTCGATTTTTCTAGTCCCGGGATTTCGGGATTATCGACTGTTAATACCGGGATCCCGGGATAGTCCCGGGATTTTATTGGTAAAGAAAACGGTAGCAATTAAAAAGAAGTAAACATATCAAAATCAATCTTTTATTTTAAATCTTTACTTAAATCTTCAAAAACAAAACAAAATTATTATTTCTTCTAATAAAATTAACAAACTAGGCCCTTATAAAAATTATTGCCTAGTTTGTTTATTTTATATTTTACAATAAACTTAAAAAAATCAACTTCTAATATTTGTCAAAAGAGATCAATGTTAGTAGGACTACTAATCTATACTAATATTATAAAGAGGAAAGATTTGTTTGTTTGTAATGAATAGGCTCCGAAACTACTGAACTAGATTCAGGTGTAATTTACACCTGAATCTATAATTTATTAACCAACGAACCTGCTATATTTCAGCAAAAAAAAAATGTACTTCATGTAATGCAGTCTTGCACACTCTCACAGTCTTGCACACTCGTCTATCTATACCATATGAAGTGCCCTTCCCCCATAGTCTAAATTGAGTAAATTATCTAATCATATGTGAAAAATATGTTGAATCATGATGAAATTATGTACCTTTTTTTTTGTTCCCCTGAGGAAAATGCATTAAATTGCATACCCCGGCTGTGGCGAGCCGGCGGTTATGTAGGGCTCTCCTCCCCAGAAGGGGAGGCCTACCCACTAAAAACCTCAGGGATGGCCTTCCTCAGGCATGTAGGGAGCCCCCGGGAACATCAAGCCACTTCCGGGAACCCCCAGTCTCCGCTCCCCTGTCTAGAGGGGAGCCCTCCTCGGGGAGGCTACTACCTCCCCCGGTCTCCTCCACCGACGACGCCCCCCGGCCACGGAATGGGCGTATGTACGTATGTATAAAAAAATGGAACGTGGCGCGCAATATTTCAAATTGCAGAAAAGATTTTCTATCGTTGTTTTAGTTGGTTGTGATTGCAATTTAATTTTTGTGAGCCTTAACTTTTTTCTGTAAAATATATATAATTTTGTGAGCCTTAACTTTTTTCTGTAAAATTAATTAATATAATAAATTACCAAAAAAAAAAATGGAACAACAAAAGATAAAAAAGGGGTAAAAATTGGAGTTCAGAAGAAAAGGTTCCATTGTAATTGCAGTTGTAATTGCAGTTTACGTACCTCCAAATATTTAAAAGTTGCATGCTTATTAATACGAATATATTTATTATTTTAGGAATATTGCGTCAACTTATTGCTAAGTCAGCTTATATATTAGAAGATAAGTCGACAAAAACTAATATTAATGTTTTAAAAATGAAAGAGTGGGAAAATGTTGCCGATAAGTAAGTGTTGATTGTTTGCGTCCATGAAAAGATTATTTCTTTTACCATGTTTGTTGTGAGGGTGATATAACAAATGTAACATTTTAAATTTAAGAAAATAACTGGGATACATCGTACTAACGTTGAGATTAAGTTGGCTTGGAAGAGAATGAAGTTAGCAGCCAAAGCCAATTTGTCCCACCACTATAAAGCAACATTTTTAACGGGAGGTGGTAGTAAGCCCCCATCGCCTTCTCCTGAAGACTTAAAAATCATGGCAATTGCTCCTCACGACTTTGTCATGAATGTAAACAACTTTGACAGTGATGCTGCGGTAAATAAAACTTAAATAATCTCATATATTTAACACTGTGATCTATACAATAATGTTTTTCCATGCTTAGATTCTAAATCAGCCGGCAATTGTTGATGGTCCAATTGCTGGCGCAAGTTCTGAGGAACCATTTATTGTTATTGTTCCGGAAGAATTAAGTGAACCAAAATCAGACATCAAAGATGATGGTCAGACAGTAAAAAATGGTAAATAACTGTTACAATAGTAACAATAAATTTCCAATGTTAATTGTCAATTATAGTGATGCCATTTTATTTTTAGTGATATCTCCATCCAATCGAGGAAGTGAATTAAAAAAAAATAAAAAAACAGGGAAGAAACAGAATGTAGTCTCAAAAAATAAGTAAGTTCAAATAAATGTTCTCTATCACATAAAATTATTTATTTCAATCAAAAAATATATTCACAACCCAAGAAAATAAATTAATCTTATTTAAATAGCCCATAAAGTTACAAAACTAAAATGTGATTTTTTTTTTTAATTATTTTTTTCTTTTCAGAGGCAAGGAAGGGCGCCAAGCTATCATTGATAGCAATATAAATTTCAAAAAACGACAGCTGGAATTATTAGAAATAGAGCATAAATATAAAACACAAATTTCAAAACTGAAAATAAAAAAATTAAAACAGGAAATAGAAATATTGCAGAAGCAATTATAGACACCAGTACTGAGAACTAAACTGTAAGTTTACATTTTATACAGTAATAATGTTCCTAAAAACTACTTCAAAAGACATGTTTTGACAGTGAAAAAAGTAATCAAATATTACAAGCTAAGCGCTGCAGAACCTATTTTAAATATGTATGGTTAGACCTTTATACAAACAATTATAATAAAATATACTAATATGGAACTTATTTTCAGATTGAAACTATCGGCCTGCCTACCTTATAATTATAATATAGACTTTACATATAATTGTAATGCTGTTTAGTGTTATTGTAAATAAAAGGTATTTTATATAATTATAGCTTTCTTTTTTTAATTTTACTAATGTCATATTTGTCAAACCTGATTGATGAATATATGGGCAAATTTATCTCACATACTGCTATTGAATATTCAACAGTATAATAATAAGCTTTTATAACTAACTTAACGTATACTATTCAAAAAACATTAACACATCAGTTCTCTTGTCAGTGTCCCTTCTGGATACATAAACCTCGCCTAACAATTTCCAGCTTTTTCTGTCCCTGGGCATCCATAGGGGGCCGGCAAATTCTTGCAGACCATCTAACAGCTTTCTGTGTGGTCTTCCTGTTTTCCTTTTCACATTCAGTTTGGGAGTACATTCAATGATATTCCTGGTCCATATATTATTTCTGTCTGTCAATACATGATCAGTTCATCTCCACTCCAATTCCTTGACCTTTTCCAAGATGACATCTATTTTGGTAGTCTTCCTAAGCTCTGTAGTCCTTTTTTGTCCTTCCTTTTTTCCTTTTCATTGAGATAGTACACAAAACTTATGTGAAGTGAGTTTCAATTAACTGCCTTCTTATAATATTACCTCGTATAGTATTTGATACTGGCTGTACTAGTATTTGCTCCCTAGCAGGTTGTTGGACATTGTAGGCTACCTCAGGAAACAGATCATCCCGCATGTCTATGGCAATATTGTGAAGCACAGCACATGCCACAATGGTCTTCCTGACTGTTTCAATATCTCCAAACATGCCTCTTAGTAGACATCGGAAACGTTGCTTCCACAGGCCAAAGCATCTTTCAACAGTGTTCCGTGTATGAATGTGACTTCTATTATATCTCTCCTCTGCTTGTGTTCGTGGGTTGAGAACTGGGGTCAGCAAATGTGGTGTACAAGGGTAACCACTATCACCTAAAAGTACACCAGAAAATGCACCTGCCTCAAACCTTTGTTTCAAACGGCACTCCCGATAAATTCTTGAATCATGTACGCTACCATGCCACCGAGTTACAATGTCCATAATATTTAAATCTGCATCACAGACAACCTGAAATTAAAGTTAAATATTAGTCGTAAATTTCTCTGTTAATCCATAATCTATGAACAAGATCCTTAAGTGCCAGGAAATGCAAATGTAAGTAGGCCTCTAACAAAATGAATGTAAATAAAAATGTTAGTAGGTGAAGCATTGGTTATGCTGTGGTCTCAGCACTAGTTGATGAATCAAAGATTCAGAGTGCCCGCAGACGATCAATGCCATGTACCAATGTGTTTTACTCTGATTCTCCTGTGGTAAAGGAAAACATCCCGAGGAATTCTGCATACACCTGCAAAGAAATTCCAATGTGTATACAGTCAACCAATTGACACTGGACCAGGGTGGTATTTAGGATGGTAACATATATGATATTAGATATTTTTGTGTCATACATAGATAAATACATTATAAGAAATGATAATTTTAGTTTATACATCTATACTAATATAATAAAGCTGAAGAGTTTGTTTGTTTGTTTGAACGCGCTAATCTCCGAAACTACTGGTGCGATTTGAATAATTATTTTTTTTGTTGGATAGTCCATTTATCGAGGAAGGCTATAGGCTAAATAACATTACGCTATGACCAATAGGAGCAAAGACAGAGCGGTAAATGTGTAAAAAACGGGGAAAATTATTCATTTTTGAAGGCTTTCTTTGCGTGCGCTGCGAAAACGGTTCAAGATACACAAAAAATATGTATGAAAGAATTATTCCTCTATACATGATCTAAAAAAAAGTCCGCGACGGCATATGTCTATCTTTTAAGGTTTAGTCACAATGACCGTTTTTATGGTACCAAATTTGGTCGAAATAATCTGCCGGAAGTCACTATTCCACGCGGACGAAGTCGCGGGCAAAAGCTAGTTGATTGATATACCTGTACATTGATTGATGGAAATCCTTTTCGGTTAATGAACAGCTGACCCCCTTCAGCTCTCACTTTTTTTACCTGGATGTGAGTGCAGTCAATTGCACCAATTACGGTAGGGAAATTTGCAATTGGCGAAATTTCCTTATAACTCCTTCTTGTTCACCCAAGGAAGCGGGTATTTTAATAAACCTTGGTGACGTACTTGCTAATATTCCAGCAATTTTCTTGCAAGTTTTACTTATACACCGTGATACCGAGATACACCGAGATACACCGTGTAGATCACCAGTATCATCTTGAATCTGCGAATTACATAATAATTATAATAATAGTTTTACAATATAAACAACACGAAAATTATAGGTATAAAAAATTACTTTTACTATTTACTACGTTAGGGTTATTTGTATTTCGGATAAGCTTGCAATATTCATCATCATCATGCGTCGAGTACCTAATACATAGTTCAAGCTTGTACACTTACTTCATGACGAGCCCAGTTACGCAATGCGCAAACCACTTGCAACTCGGGTGTGAGAGCATTTCCTCGAGGATCATATGTCAAATGCTCTCGCAACAAATCCACTATCTTTGCTCCAAACCTTTTGGTGAACCTGTACTTGTATCGAAAATCTTCATCATTTAAATCAAAAGGATTTACACGAATACGGCATCTATTAGGTTGTCGCCACATTTCCAAGGCTTCCAGATCTTCTAAATCTATTATATCAATTGTGTTCAAGTCCATCTTAAACTATTTATTTAATTTAACAATAAAAAGATTCCTGCGATATCACAATATTTGCTGAATTTTGAGGTTAATACCAAAGATAAACTAGGGGTCACAGAGGTTTAACTTTAGTACCATAGATGATCCGTGACTAACGATAGTCTTCGTTTTGTAATACAATTTTGGAATAAGGGGGTGACAGTTCATCAAATAACGCTACGCTAGTGCTACTAGGCATGGGATTTTGATAACTACTAAGCGGTTTACTACGCTGCTCATCATGCAAAAGCCTGTTATGTTTTTCTTTGCAGTATTTACAATGCGCTAACCTACACCTTTTTGCTAAATGGCCAGGGCGTAACCAGTTTAAGCACACTTTAAATTCTTTGGCTTTTGCTAGCTTCTAGAGATAAGCTTCGAAACTTATCACAGGTATATAAAAGATGATTTTTTGTACATAATAAACATTGAATTTTGTGAGTAATATTTTGTAAATACTGTTTTTCTGTTTTATTTTGTGAATTGTTTTGATGATATTTATTGCTTGCTACTAATAGGTTTCTACATTTATTTTCTATTTTTACCATTGTTTAATTCTCCAATGTTTCTATTAGAAACATTGGAGAATCAAATCAGCCTTGTTACTAATAAACATGCAAAACTGAGATAAACTTGGAGCTTTACTCAACGTATTTCTATACTCCTCCCAATTCCTACTAATTACTGCGTCTAATTTATTTGACATCATGTACACAATTAGTGTATCCCAATACTCCGTGGGTTCATTCAACGTTTTGAGCGCGCGTATATTTTTATTCAAAGTGTCAATATGTCGACACAGAGAAGTACTGCTTTCTTTGACGACACTCTCAACATTGAACAATCCCTGCACGTGATTATTTATTAAAAGCCGAGAATTGTTATAGCGCTCACACAGTAAATTCCAGTCTGAAATAAAAGAAATATTATAAGTAATTAAATAAAAATTATGAAAATAGATTGCTAACAGGATTGAGATTGGGTGTAAGCTCTCAAGTGGCATGCACATGCCCGGAACCGATTGTTGTGGAGATTCTTTGGGTATACTAATATCCAGCAGTGGAGGTTTATTTGCATAAATGATAATGATGTTGACGATGAAAAATATGACAATGTAATGTATAATTAATTACCTGCAAGATATCCCATGTTTTTGGCTATAGTTTGGCTAAATATTTGAGATGCATACTTCACTTTCATTTTTGGAATACGGTTTGGCACAACATGATCTTCTCCTCTATTTCTCCTCGAATGTTTACGCCTATGCAAATATGCAATGTAGACGTTGCCAACAATGCCAACAATAAAGGATGTTTACGCCGATCCAAATATGCACTGTAGACGTTGCCAACAATGCCAACAATAAAAAAAAATAAAATGATTTTTGTAAAAGCTGTCAATTAATCTTTTCATATCTTTTTTATACTCATTTGAAGCACATTGTACATTGGAATAAATATAATTAAATTAACTGAGTTTTCATTTTGAGGCTCCATTGTGTCCAACCAAAGACATACCTATTTTAGTGACTCCGACGTGATCTTTATTAGGCCAATTTAGGCAATCTGTAAGACAAATATAAAACTAAAAAACAAAATTCGGTAAAAAATTCAAGTTGTTAATTTTAAAATTCGTTAATAGCTAAATCATAATAGTAATTACTTAATGTTATATCGAAATAAAGGTTTCATTATAGATTCTGCCTCTCATCTTCCTTCTAGTGTAATGTAGTGTTTTAATATTTGTTCTTACAACAATTTCAGGCGTACACTAAGAATAAATTGATAATTAACAATATTGGGGAGTTTGCTGGAGTACAACATACTCGTGCGAAACAGATTTTGTCAACTCTCAGAAACGCCAGCAAAGCAAGGAACGTGAGCAGTCTTTATTGTTGTTATTTTTTTAATAATTTCTGTTTATTACTTTGATTTGTCATTACTGACTGTAGTAACATTATTGGTTTGTTTGCAAAATGACTGACAGGGGCTCTGATAGCTTAGTTGTTACTAAAAATCGATTAAAGGAATAAAGCGAAGCTCCATTAAAGGGCAAATAACTAAGTTCAAAAATTATTTATCTCTAATAAATGCTAAACAACAACTTAATAGTGTGGAACTTGCTGAATTAAATCTTAAGGTCTCAAGGTTTGAAAGATTATCAAATAAATTTGAAGAGATACAGTGCGAAATTGAAGTATTAAATGATAATAATTTAGATAGTGAGCTCGATGAGCGTAAGGACATTGAGCAAGAAATCATTTTTCAGACCGCTACAGCTAAACAATTTTTAGAGAAGACAACTGAAAATGCTAATCAGTCTCAATGCTCTCATGATCATCAAGAACTAGGTGTCAAATTCAGATATCAAAATTTGATGGTGCCTATTTTCGATGGTTGGAGTTTCGTGATACCTTTGGGAGCTTGATTCACAATAATGATCGAATTACAAGCATTCAAAAATTCCAATACCTTATTTCATATCTAGGGGAAAATTATTTGCCAGCGCTATAACAATAAAAGATCCCTAATATGTCAACATCTAAAGTCTCTTTTTAATGTACAGCCAATAAGTCGGGAATCGGATAGATCATTGAGATTTCTCGTGGATCATGTAACAAAAAATTTACGAGCCTTGGTCTAGTCTGGGCCAACCGACAGATCATTGGGATACTTTATTAATATATATGTTGTGTGCTAAGCTTGATAATCAGTCTCTCATTAAATGGGAAGAATTTAGAAACAACATCGAAGAAATTCCTACATTAAATCAATTTCATAAATTCTTAACAGATAGGGCAGATGTGCTTGAGTCATTGCATAGAAGTAAGGATGAAGGTTCTAAAAGAAATTTACCAAGTTTAGGAAATTCATCACTTAATAATAATAATAACAATAAAGCAAAATATCAAAATCAGCATCGCCACTTATTTACAAAATCTTTTATTTCTAATAATAAGTCATGTGCTGTCGCACATGTATGCATCATATGTAATAACAATCATAAAATATATGATTGTACAGTTTTTAAATCTAAAGATCTCAAGGAAAGATTGGCTGATGTGGCAATGTACAAGTTGTGCCAAAATTTGTTTGCGACAGGGCCATCATGTCAAGGATTGTCACATGGGTCCATGTCGTGTATGCAAGCAGAGACACAATACTCTTCTGCATAGTGCAGTTGAAAGTCACGGCAATGTGGTAGCTAATGATAAGGTGCTGACAAACTTTTGTAATCAAATTTATACAGAAGTGTTATTGTCGACAGCTATCATATGTGTTAGAAATCCAATTACAAATGAATATAAAAGGGTACGTGCATTGCTGGATTGTGGCAGCCAGTCTTCCTTTATCAGCGAAACATTAAAAAATAAATTACATCTAAAGGCATGTCTGATAGACCCATTGTGTGTTATAGGTGTTGGCAATGTTTGTTCAAGTAATGTTTTGGAAACCTGTACTGCCTAAATTGAATCATTAAACAGCTCATTTAATTTAACATTACCATTTTTTGTACTGAGTCAAATTACAGGCAATATACCCAGGACTTCATTTAATATACAGCATGTGAAAATTCCTGGACATTTAACTTTAGCTGCACTGAGAAAAATCTAAGGCTATAAGTGCTGGAACAACGGCAGATTGTATTGGTATGAAGGCGATAAACCGACCAATCGTAATACGATCAAAAACGTCTTCCTACCAGCAAACTTTAATAAACTTAAGTAAAGGCGAATCGAACATGCATGCATACCACGCATATGTCTCTACTACCACGTTTCTAACCTTAATATTAGACTAATTACCCTTACGAAATAGCGATAAATGTAGTAAGTCAGGTAAATATACAAGTACTGACGATACAATATGACATCTGTAAGGCGATTTAAACGGTAAGTACAAGTTACGTATCTAAGGCATTTTATGCTTTCTTTTAAGGTTATAATGTCCGTTCACTAGGCATCTCCTGCCTTACCGTTGAAACTTTTTTTACGTACTTACTATATTAAAATTCTGCCGAGGAAGATGCTCTTTACCTTCTTTTAAGGTGACACTACAGTCCTGCCTTGTCGTGAGGCATTTTATGTCTTTATTTCTGTTGTATTAACTACCCGTAACGTATTTTCTCTCTGATTGGAAGGCGTTTTCTATCGTATTTATGATAAAAATTACTGTTTCCTACGATCAATTCCAATTTCTAGTAAAACTTTATTAACCTGCTAGTAATTTATTTTAAAATAATTCATATGGTTATTTTAAACGTGCCTTCAGGTACATTAAACATTACCACACAGCTCTAACCTATTAGGACTTTAAATTAAAATCTAGTTGACTGTAAACACTATAATTTGTTCTAATATAATAACAGAATGTAAAGGTGGTGATAGACGTACGAACTTAAAGTCTGCGGTTTTTAAGATCGCGAACTTACTTGGCTCGACGTCGGCGATACACGCGCCAACTTACTCATACTCGTACCTAACGTGACCATTTATTTTTTGACTCAAAACGGGACATTGATTTATTTAGGTCCAATCAAAAGTAGTCAATAAAACACACAACACATTTTAAAGTTTTTTATTCTAAAAAAGTTAGTTGGCTTAAAAGTTACGATTCACAAAGGTACCCAAAATGTTTATTTATGTTTATATTTATCAGAAGAACAAATTTGTTTTAATATATCTGGTGACGATTTCAAGTAAGAATGAAACTCTTGGCACGTTTTTTTTATATTCACCTTAATTATCAACATCGCTCTTAGAACTGAAATTTGTAACTGGGTTTTCTCAGATGTCCACAATTTATTCATAATAGAAAATACTCTTTCAACTGGAGCATTTGTAGCAGGTAAACATAAAATATATTCAATTAAAATAGAAAAGTTTTCATGCTTAAGATTATTGGCGCGAAAGTGTTTGAATACTTCCACCCAACGTTTCCGTGGAAACATTTAAATTATTCCATTCTGTTACTTTTTGCGATGTAATGTAATTAGATAATAATGAAAATTCGTCAAAAACTTCAGTATCTTTGTTACAATCAATAATTAACTTTTCAATTAATACATCCAGAGACTTCTGAACGTCTTCCCATATGAGGACCTTTTTTAAATCTGCCCAATAAAATGTCTCCATTTCATTGGTAAGAAAGCAAGTCCACTGCTCCAGATATTCACGGCTTGTTTTATAAAATTCTGTAGCCGTCCTTTTCACATATTCTTCATCGATATCAATACCACTATCTTTCAATTTTGACATTAATTGACGGACCATAAATGAAAGAAACTGATTGGTCTGTTTCTGAGTTAAATTGTCTTTTAATTGATGGATTTCTTTTGCAGCTTCAATAGCCTACGTAAGGTTGAAAAAAGCGCACTACAGTAGGATATAATTTCTTGTTACCGTGGTTTGACGCGTCGTTTAGTATTGTTATACAATTGGACTTATCAAGGTCGTCTTTTAATTCTTTCATTGCTGTAGGTGTCAAAACATTTACTACAATAGCTTCTGATTTCGTACGCGCATATAAATTTGGGATCAAAACATGATTGAATCAATTTCGATGCACAATCATTAGAACGAAAACTGTGGTTTTCTTGTATCGTGTGATAAGCCCAGACGCCTTCTGCCGCGGCGATATCCAAGTCCTTCAAAGTTGATGTGTCCGATTTCTTGAAAAAGTTTAACATCGAGGAACTCGAAGCGGCGGCACGATCGCCATTTTTATGTTTGTCAGACTTTAAATGGTGCTCAATGTCACCACCACCACTGTGAGAAACACTAAATTCTGTACGACACTTTTCACATCTGACATCTGATGGGGTATTTATTTGCTTGATAAAAGGATATTTTTCTTGTAAGCTAACATTGAACGAACACTTGCGTTTCGGCATGTTAACTGAGATTCCAAAGAAAAAGAAATTAAATTATATACAGATACTATACGAGCATCAAACGGCATGGCATGGCAAATGGCATGGCATAATTTATGCCCCATTCCACCAACATACTCTTAATTTTTTCTAGAATTAGCTCTCCTGTATGCCTTCCGTCAAATGTGTGGCATTTTAAAATAACTTTTAATCTTTTAAAATCTCTATTTATGCCATGCGCTGTCAGACTCAATAAAGACACATTGGCACTTGGTTCGGTCCAAATGTCCGTTGTAAATGAGATCTTTTTAAATTCTGTCAGCAAATCCTGTATTTTTTTTGCTTATGTTCCATATAAATGACCACAAATATTTTCAGTAAAAAATGTCTCCCCCTTAAGTGATAATTTGGCACAGTGGATTGCATAAGTCGCCTAAATCCTATACCTTCCACAAAATTGAAGGGCAGATCTTGTAAAGCAATCATTTCAGAAATCAATCTGTCAATTTCCACAGATTTAGCATTAGTAGTACACTATTTTGTATTCTTCAGCAAAGTTTCTTTTAAAGTAAATTGTTTTTTAGCATCCTAAAGAGGCGTCGAAGTCGAAGGTTGTACAGTATTTTTTTCTTCAGTTTCTAATTTTATTAATTGTTCGTATTCAGAGGCATGGACAGATTTTAAATGACCTTTTAACGACGTTGTCGTACCTCCCTTTCTTCAATGAAATGCAACTTGATTTTGGTTTCATTTTCCAACACAAAAACAGATCACTTTTATTGACACTAAGCCGCAAAATCAAAACAAATATATAATATAATCTTTGAACGTGTCGTGTCGTAACAAACGAACAACAAGTGAAAAACTTTGATTGTAAACGACCGCAAACATGATTAGATTTTACTTCAAAATAATTAGCACCTCCGACAAATTGTTTCATTACTGTAGATACTATTTTTGAAAAATTGTTTGGAGTCATTACAAAATCTTGTTTAATAAACTTTCGAATAACATTTTCAGTAGTGTTACATACAGAATATACATCATGAGAAGAGTAAATAAGTCCACCTTCATCTCGCATTTTAACTAATTTATGGCATTCCAACTTTTCATTCGACGTGAGACATTCAATACAATCTACACATTTTACTTGCTTACGCAAACTTCTAAACAACAAAACCTGCTATGTATCCAACATTTTGTTTTGTATATTCATACATTTGGGACACATTTAATAATTGATATATATTGTATTCTTCATCTTCATTAGAATTTTCGGTAATATTTTCAGTTTTGTTCTCATTTTCTTCATCGTCGTCATCTTTCCTCAATGATGGAATAGTCGCATTGATACATTTAAGCGACGAAGAGCATGTTAAAGTTAGCTGGTTGCCAGAGATCCTCTTCGCGGCTTTTTCTAATTATGTCTATCCACTTCTTAAAATAGGATCGTTAGGTATTCTATAAAAAAGAAATACGAATAAAATCAGAAGTTACTTTGTACCTTATCCATCACACGTAACTGGCACAATTATTATTAAAATATTACCTACTAAAAATAGGTAAATAAATATTATTGTAATTTTAAAATTTCATATATTTTTAGAACATTAATAAATCAAAGGTGAAAAAATGCTTGACCATAGAGCGCACCAGCGACACATAGGGATTCCCCTTGTGACATGTATGGACTCGTTTATAACAGTCGACGCAGGTCGCCGCCGCTATGCTTTGCTTCGACCTCCGATTAAAACCTCCGATTTAAAAGTGTCGGAGCCGAAGGTGTAATAATAATCGGAAGTTCCGACTTAACTTTAAAAAAAAAACACCAAATTCTGCTAAATTATTGTTAAAGAAACACAAATTTAAATTTAGTAGTATATGATGGTATGTAGTTGTTCATATTAATTAAACAATGTTTGTACGTACTTTGATTTTTTTTAAACAGTATAGATTAAAGGGTTTTTTAACTGACAAGGAGACGGCAAGGGTGTGGGGTCCTCAAATCGAACGAAGGTTCGTGTGTAGATAGCACTCGGTTAGTGTATTCACATACTCAAACCCTAGAGTGCACTACTTAGCCATTGCCGAGAAAAAAAATCCTAAAGTTTGTAAGAATTTTTTTTTGTATTAAAATGTAATAAATCGTTATAAACCATTTATTTTGAACTTTTATACTTAGTGATTCCCACTCTTTTCTATATTTTTGGGCATAATTTTTCTTTTTGACTGGAACTTCCATTATTAGATCATGTTTAGAGCTTCACACTGTTTCAAACACGAGTCTATCAATTAACAGTTTTCAGTAGCACGACAGAAACCAAATTTTTGACATACAATTACTAAAATGAAATTATTAACTTACGAGAGTGTCTAGAGATTCCCCGATCATAAAGTATGCATAAAAAAGTATGAAAGAGCGAAACGTTAGGGGATTCCCCTTTCAACAAAGAAAAGGCAGTATGGCAATTAATATGCAAACAATAAGTAGTGCGAGATTATTGTTAGGGTCCTAGGGGACGTTAAATAAGTGGACTGTATATCTTGCTGGTTACTAGGTATATTTCACCGTTACAATATTACATGCGAGTAAAAGAAATAAACTAAGAAGGCGGTGTCGTCCGTACGCGAGATAGGTATGCGAAGAGTGTCGGGCAGCCGTCGTCGCCGCGCCTCCCGTCGCGCCGCGTCTCCCCGGGGCTCCGCAGAACAGGTTTCGCTGTACGACCCAGCTTACATAGTTATGTGCGTGAACAATTATTGATAACTGATGTGGTGGCACGGTGGCCTGGACCAACACATGATGCTACCATTTACCAAAGTAGTCAGAGATATTCAAAATTTGAAATGGGTGACTACAGAGGAAATTATTTGTTAGGAGACAGTGGATATCCGTTAAAGGTAAAAATAAAACAGAATGACTTTATGTAAATAAGGGTGAAATTTATTACTTATATTAATCCTTTTTTCATTATGAACTCCGAATAAATTGTTTAAAGAGCATCCTCCACCTGAAACAAGTAAATAAAATAATAATAAATACATACGGACAAATCACATAGATTGAGCTAGGCCTCAAAGTAAGTTCGAAATTTATCTAACTCAACGATGCTATATTTTATAAAAAATACGAGTACATATATATCAATCAGAAAAACCACAACTACAATACTGAGAACAGCCAGTGAATAAGTCAATAAATTAATGAAAATATGATTTATATTTTTCAGAGCCATCCTCTGACTCCTTATTTAAATCCTATTACACGTGGTCAACAAAAATATAATGATGCTCATATCAAAACAAGAAATGTAGTCGAACGGCAATATGGAGTCCTGAAAAGACGTTTTCCAGTGTTAGCAGTTGGTATCAGATTACGATTGGAAACAGCTATCCGTGTTATGCTGGCATGTTGTGTTTTACATAATATATGTATATTCGGAAAGAATGTGAACCGTGAAATGATGGTTCTATTCCAAATTCAGAGACTCTAATTAATGACGATCAATTTCCCCGTCCACCGATTCAAAAATTCAAAATTCAAAATTCAAAAATTCTTTATTCAACATAGACCTTTGCAGGCACTTATTGACGTCAAACTCTACCACCAGTTCGAAATTGGGAGGCCCTAGAGAAGAACTGGCAAGAAACTCTCAGGGTTTATTTTTTATCTCCTCTTTTTTAATCGTTATTTACAATTAGTCATTTATAAAAAAAATAAAAAATAAACTTAAAGCTACAATAAAGCTAACATACATAATATAATATTTTCGTATGTACATTTACATACACATTAAATGTCAAAAGGAAAAGACAAAAATGATAAATAAATAATTATGTTGTTACCAAGCATGGCTTTTGGGATACCGCACCTAGCTCCATACAGTGTTATCGTTTAAATAATCACTTACTTTATAATATGCTTTACTAATAAGTGTCTTTTTGATGTGATTTTTAAAGTTGTGCAAAGGCAACTCAATAATGCTTTGTGGAAGCTTATTAAACATTTTTATACATTTCCCCAAAAAGGAACAGCTAATCTTATGGAGCCTGTACATTGGAACGGCAAGTTTATTTTTATTTCTTGTATTTACATTATGTAAATCACTATTTTTATTGTATGAGTGGTAGTTTCTATAACATAAATTAAGTTGTCAAAAATATATTGACTGGCTAAAGTTAAAATATTAATTTCTTTGAACAATTCTCTAAGCGAATCTCTAGCCCGTAATTTGTAAATGTTACGAATCGCTCTTTTTTGTAGCACGAAGATGCTTTCAATATTGGCCGCTGATCCCCATAGCAATAGTCCATAGGACATAACACTATGAAAATAGCTAAAGTAGATTAATCTTGCCGTTTCAACGTTAGTTAATAGCCTAATCTTTTTTACTGCGTACGCTGCAGAACTAAGTTTGTTTGCCAAGGCTTCAATATGTGGGTCCCATTGTAAACGTGAATCTAATGTAATACCTAAGAATTTTTGTATTGTTTACTAAGTCAATGACATCACCATTTATATTTAAATGAGTATCAAACTGCCGACATTCGGCAACGAAAATTTTATACATTTGGTTTTTCTTGAGTTTAATGATAAATTATTGATTTCAAACCAATACATGACTCTGGAGAGTGCACTATTCACATCGTCAAAACATGACTTTTGTCTGTCGACTTTGAATAACAAAGAAGTATCATCTGCAAATAAGACTGTCTCACATGAGTCTGTAACGTAATAAGGAAGGTCATTTATATATACTAAAAACAGTAAAGGACCCAATATTGATCCCTGGGGCACACCCATCATAATAGGTGCGCTAGCAGACTCTGACCTATTTATGACCACTTTTTGTAGTCTGCCCGATAAATACGATTTAATAAGGCAGCCAGCTCCATCTGAGACACCATAATGTCTAAGTTATCATTAAATTCTAGATTATCATTAATGATCCTGTCTATGGCTTTCAAAGAAGTCAGATGACTCAATACTTTGACATATATGAAATAAATAGACATTTACCTTTTATTTGTTCTAAAATTGCAGTTTTAATTTCAACCTATCTTGCTGCTGCTTCCAATTGTAACTCGTACAAATTTCTCTTAAATTGCATCTCCGCCCTCAATAATATTTCTTTCAGATCCTCCACCGGTTCCCTTTTCTTGTATTACATTTTGAATGCTATTGGAAACTGACGAAGTTGCCTCGTTGCGCTCATTAGTGCTTGAAATCTGTGGCCGCCTTCGTGACCACAATGGAGTTTTATTGATAGGTGTCTTCTGAAGTTTGTTCTAAGAAATGAAATAAAAGTAATAAATATTTTATGTATATACATATGTAGAGTAAACCAATTAATAGAATAAGAAAAATTATCAATTTATAGTAAATTAAGAATAATAACTATTGTGGTCTTTTCTAACCGACCATGGACTCGACGACGATAACTAAAGCCCGGGTGACACGAGGCTAGTATTTTGAAGCTAGGATAGTAAGCTAGTAAGGGGTCACTAGCTTGGTTTCTAGCTTACCTACTAGCTTGGATTGTAACCAAGCTAGTGCTGTCTACACGAAGCTAGGAAATTTCAAGCTAGTCAAGTCAGTAGTGAGTTGTGCTTAACCTGATAACACGTATACGTAAAAATGAACAGTGTGCGTAAGAGAAAAGCAATTCTACTAAGAAAGTTAATTCGGAAGTTGTGTCAACATGCGCTAGATGAAATATTAGCTCTGCTAGAAGAAAAGCGTACTTGGACAAGACCCTGGATCTTAAGAAGACATAGTCATGGAGCATCTGCATTACTTTTAAAAGAACTGCGATCTGAGGATTCCGGCGAATTCAAGAGTATTTTGCGAATGACACCTAATATTTTTGACAATTTACTGAATCTAGTGGGACCACAAATACAAAAATTAAATACTAATATGAGAGAAGCCATACCGGCTAAAATAAAATTGGAAATAACTCTAGATTTTCTATCATCTGGTGTCAATTACAGGAAGTTAAGTCACATGTATCGTGTTTCAAGATCTACTATATCTAGATTTATACCAGAAGTTTGCAGTGAAATTTATAAGGCATTAAAGAAAGATATACAGGTATGTAGAATTTTATTTATTTCAAATTAAAGTAGGTACTTTTACGCTTACATAAATGGCGAGATTAAATTCTAAATTACAAAATGAGAAATCATAAATGACGACAAAATGTACGTTTACGCTACATAAATGGCGAGAAATGTATCAAGCATTTTGAAATGCTTGATAGATGGGATCTTCATCTTGCTCCAACTCTTGCTGTGGTGGCGGATGGATGATGGGTTCATCGCGTTGCTCAGTCTGTTGTAGTTGTGATGGTGGATTAGTGTAGAGTGGACTTGCTGCAGAACTATTGTAAGAAAATGTGGTTGACATATTGGAGTCTGAAGAATTGATAGGTGACTGGTACGAAAATGTAGTATTTCCGAAGTTTAAATCATACATCCGACAGCGGGATAGTGTTGCGTTGATCTGATCCCTAGCTAAAATGGCCTGTCCGGGTGAAAGCTTTTTCAACTGACTTGCTACATATTTTGCAAATATCTCATGTTCATCCAGCTCTGGTTCCTGAAATTCTCGTGAACTGTTTAAATCCTCCTTAATCACCTTAATTTCATTTATCAATGAACTCACTTGCGAAACCTTCCGTTTCTTAAATTGCGGAATGTTACTTCCGGGGGAAATAAATTTAGAAGTTTTATCTTGAATAGACGACATTTCGCTTGCAGGTTGAGACATTTCAACTGTCTTTTCTGACAGATTTTCTGCTACGGGTGGTTCTAATGACTGACTGTTGCTTGCACTGTTGTCATCTTTATTATTGTTTGGAGAATCTTGATTGTTCTGAAAATAAAAAATTTGTTAAAAATATTGTTACAGATTCCAACTACAACTGAAGAATGGGCAGCTATAGAAAATGGTTTCAGAGTGAAATGGAACTTTCCAGCGTGTTATGGCGCCGTCGACGGGAAGCATGTTCAAATCATAGCTCCTGGCAACAGTGGAAGTTTGTTTTTTAATTACAAAAAAACATTCAGTATTGTTCTTATGGCTATTGTTGATTACGATTATAATTTCATTTATATTGACGTCGGCGCCTGTGGAATGGCATCTGATGGAAGTGTTTTTAGGAATTGCTCCATATATAATCAACTAGAAAATAACCTTATACCACAAGGCGGAGTAATTTTGGCGGATGCTGCATTCCCATTAAAATCGTATATTATGAAACCGTACCCAGGTGACAATTTAACACATGAAGAAAAAGTATACAACTACCGGCTAAGTAGAGCCAGAAGAACTGTAGAAAATGCCTTTGGCATATTGGCAAGCCGATTTCGTGTTTATCAAAGACCAATCGCAGTTGACGTAAAAACAGTAGACAAAATTGTACTAGCATCATGTGCTCTGCATAATTGGTTACGAAAAGAGCAAAAAAGCACTTATTGCATTAGTAGTGATGTCGACCAAGAAGACATTGAAGCGGGAAACATTATTCCCGGTTCATGGAGAATGGAAAATTTATGTTTACCCAGTATCAGTCGACAGGGAAGTAACCACTCTTCTCTGTCAGCTATCGAAAAAAGGGAGAAATTTAAGAGATATTTCAACAATGATGGAGCAGTACCATGGCAAGCAAGAATGATTCGTTAATTCAGACAAAACTACAAGAAAAATTAAAAATGCCGACGATTATTAATATTTCAATAAGTACTTTTAAGGTAAATAATTGTAAAGAGTAAATAATATTAAAATAACTTACCGAAGTTTTTCTCTTCATTGGCACCTTTTTTATGAAATTATGCATTTCCTCAAACCAAATAATTTTTGGCTTATAGACTTCTGCAGTTCCTGCTCCAGACCTCTCAGATTTTTCTATCTTTGTTAATTCTTGACAATATGTAGCTCTTAGATTTTTAATTTTATTTTTAATCTCTTTTATCGACATTTCTATTCCATCTTTATTTAGTATGTCGCGTATTTTTTCTAGTGACGAGTCTCGCATTTGCTTGTCCTTGTAAGATGGAATACTTGCATTCCACAAACATTCCTCTTCTCTGTACAATTGAACGAATTTTAAATTAATTTCGTCCGCTACTTTCGGCATTTTAACAAATTGCACGCACTCTCACCACGCTCTCCGACTGCACACTAGCTTAGGTTCGCGCTTCGTTACTAGCTTCGCGGTTGACACGAAGCTAGTAACGAAGCCAGGATAGTAAAACGGGTGGTGGGGGGCGCCTACTAGCTTGAAAAATAGAACCCCAAGCTATAAAACTATCCTGGCTTGAGGCACTAGCTTGCTAGCTTCCACACTAGCTTACTAGCTTGTAAACGAAGCTAGTTCCGTCTACACGAAGCTAGTGTCACTAGCTTACTAGCTTGGCAGCACTAGCTTGGCTCACTAGCTTGATTTACTAGCCTCGTGTCACCCGGGCTTAATTGACATACAGTTTGCTAACTACCAACTATACAGGCAAAAGTAAGTTTGTTTGTTATACATTCACATTTTAACTGCTGAACAGATCATCATGAAATTTTATCCACTTACATCGACCTTAGGTTCTTCGGCTAAATTTTCATCAATAACCCACTCATATATTTATACCTGGGTCTTCTTGTGCCTAGAAACTAAACGTTTCCATAAAATATAGGTACTTAATAAAATCAACAAGTGTAAAATGATCAACAAGTTATTTTAAAAGAGCAACTTAAATATAACTCCAGAAAAAAACACAAAATAGCATTACAATTAAATGTAATGTCTATATTATTCTTGAGATCAGTTTAATCAATCACAGATTGCTGTCAAATCATCTATCTAATACTATCATATACTGAATAATTAGAAGGTAGGCAGGCCGATAGTTACAATCTGAAAATAAGTGCCATATTAGTATATTTTATTATAATTGTTTGTACTCGTATATTGGTGATAGGATCTAATCATACATATTTAAAATAGGTTCTGCAGCACTTAGCTTGTAATATTTAATAACTTCACTGTCAAAGTTGTTTACATTCATTACAAAGCGTGAGGAGCTGTTGCCATGATCTGTAAGTCGTCAAGAGAAGGCGATGGGGGCTTACTACCACCTCCCGTTAATTTTTTTTCTTTATTGTGGCGGGACAATGACTTTGGCTACTAACTTTATTCTCTTCCAAGCCAACTTAATCGACAGTTCACAGTTTCCCAGTTATTTCCTTAAATCTAAAATGAATACATTTGTTATATCGCCCTCACAACAAACATGGTAAAAGAAATATCTTTTCATTGGACGCAAACAATCAAAAAAAGCAATCGGCAACATTTTCTCACTCTTTCTTTTTTAAAACATTTATATTAGTTTTAGTCGACTTATCTTCTAATATATAAGCTGACTGAGCAATAAGTTGACGCAATATTTCCTAAAATAGTAAATATATTCATATTAATAATAGCATGAAACTTTTAAATCTTACGTAAACTGCAATTACAATTAGGAGTAACCTTTTTTTCTGAACTCCAATTTTTACCCCTTTTTATCTTTTGTTGTTCCATTTTTTGTAATTTATTATATTAATTTATTTTATAGAAATTATTACAATGAAGTTAAGGCTCACAACAATTAAATTGTAATCACTTAAAACTAAAACGACGATACAAAATCTTTCCTGCAATTTGAAATATAGCGCGCCGCATTCCATTTTTCGTACATACGTACATTGAAGAAAAAATTTCAGTTATACTATTTTACAATAGTGGAACCTCTCGTGTTATATAAACGTTATATTTTGATGTTATATTTTAATAACCTTTACTTTTTTTATATTAAATATTTCTAATTTGAACTCTTTACTTAAATATAAAAATACATATTATTATTTTAAACATAACAAACATTTTGTGAAATGGAACGTTACGTCAAATAAGAATGAATGATTGAATGTTATAATGACATTTGGCTGTTTCTATCTATGATTACGATTAAACCAGGGACGATCCTTAGTACTAAATAGTTCTTGATTGGTTCGAGATTTGTAATAAGAATGCAATTTAGTCCGAGGTTTAACTTTAATACCGATTAAACCTAGACTTAGTAGTTCTGGTTTAAACCTGGTTCTTGGAAAGTTTTTGTAATAACAGCGTTAAGGGCCGCAAGGTGATCCCCGGCAAGCCTAGAAGCCAGAGATGTTGCCGGAACGAGGTCATGAACAGTCACGTCAGGTATGGTTGTATCTGCAACAAATACAGTGTGTCCGCCGGCAGATTTTCGGCTTTAAAAAGTCATATAAATAAAATTATATATACTAAAATGCTGATAAAAAATATTTATTTTTTTAAAAGGTTTATCATGCGGACATTATTTTTTAAAAAATAACACCTTCCAAATGGGTACCATTTTGTCGTAAGCACTCATCTAGTCTATACCGCATATCAGTAAAAAACGCGCTGGCAGAGATCGGGCGAAATGGCTTGGACTTCATGCTGAATATTTTTTTGGAGGGCTTCAATTGTTTTTGGTGAATTAGTGTACACTCTAGCCTTTAGAAACCCCACAGGAAAAAATCACAGGGGGTAAGATCCGGTGATCTTGGGGGCCAGGGAATGTCGCCAAACCTACTTATCACTTTTCCGGGGAAAATGTTCCTCACTTTGCTCATAGAGGCTCTAGCCGTATGTGCAGTGGCGCCATCTTGTTGAAAATAGGTTTGGTTATTGTACCCATCAAAATTCTGCAGGCCGCGTACAAAAAAGTTGTCTATCATTGCACAATACTTATCAGAGGTCACCGTTTCGTTAACGTTGAAGAAAAATGGCCCGATTATTCCCCTTGCTGACATAGCGCACCACACTGTTCTTTTGGGCTGTGCAATGATTTTTCGTGGAGTTCCTTTGGATTTGACTCCGACCCAGTATCTCATATTCTGCCTATTAACATACCCTTCCAGGTGAAAATGGGCTTCGTCGCTAAAAAAATATTGCCTAAGCGCGAAGGGGTCCCAAATTGGTCAATAATCATTTTGGCATAAACTTCTCTCGCCAAGCAATCTCCTTCTTTCAATTGTTGCACAATTTGTAATTTGTATGGGTGGAAGTTGAGTTGATACTCAATATTTTATGAACTGTTGTTTTTTTGAGGCCCGTAGGAGCTGCCACCTTTCTAACAGACTTGCGTGGATTTTTTTCTAATTTCTTCTCGCACGGTACTGATGTTTTCGGGTGTCGCAACAGAAGTAGATGGACCCGGTAGATGGATGTTGATTGTTCATCCCGTTTTCCGAAACTTCTGTACCCACGCTGAAATTAGTTGGGTGGACGGCCCGTGTAAGTGACACGTCGAATTTTGAAGTGTGAACAAAATTGTTGCCTTGCTTTGAGTAGAGAATCACGAGCCTTAAAGTACGCCTCGACAGCGAACGCACGATGCGAGCCCTGCCACTGACTCATCGTTACTAATGCGTCCGCAGTGCTCACACACCGACCGGTTCTTGTCACCCCCTAAACCGCAGCCTTCTGCTTAGCCACGTGTAGGTTCCCGTCAATACAGGCCGGTCCCCCTTTGGAGAATCGTGCCTTCTTCTAGAGCTTATGCCCTCCCCATGGGGCAGCGCTAACCGTTGCCTCTCCTGAGGTGCGGCTCCCTCGTCAATAAAGCAGTAGGGTCAATAGGACTAAAGGCTGGCTGTCCAGTGGTGGCAAACTTTTTTTAATGGGGGCCCACAAAATGTAATCAATTCTAAAGGAGGCCAGAATGATAGAAAAAATGCATGTTGTTTTATAGTTTTTAATCATATTATAAAAAAAATTCAGCATTACACACAAAATTAAATGTTACAAATTACCTTAATTAAAAAACATATTTTTTTTTTTAGAATAGAATATGTTTATTTAAATACATAGGGCATTGACATTAACATTATTCTTATATAAATTATTTACCTAAGATAGTGTTACCTGAACTAGGTTGAACCTGTGTTTCAGGTGAGAAAAATGCTTACATGCCAAAACACTGCTAATTCACCAATAAATCAATAATACAAATACAGAAGTTATGTTATGTTGAATCATCTTATTGTTAGTTATGCTTCATTATACAATTTTTTTGTTTGCATGAATATTATGCAATAAATAAATAAATAAATAAACAATTTATTGCTTTTTTTTTACACACAGATACAATAACACTTAAGAATAAAGACACTATACTATACAAATGAAAACGAACTAAAATTATATATATAAGTCACCACTAAAAAAAAAGACAAAAGGAGGTGGCTCAGCTTTATGTTGGTAATGGCATACACCATTGACCAACGCTGTTTTTCAGCCACTCCCTCAACTCTCTGATGGATTTCGAGTTTTAAATTACAGATGATATACAGAGGACGTAACTTAATTACGACAAGTTAAGTATATGTACATGTAAAATTACACAAAATACGAATGATAATAAAACTCGGCATAAAACATCAGTAATTGGCAACATTTAACACTTATTACATATTTCTATAGTACCTTATATAATTTATAAAAAAGTTTAATTAAAATAACAATGAAAATAAAGAAAAAAGAATAGTACGGATTCTAAAGTAACCCCATGTATGTAAACGGTATTAAATTTAATGTATTGAAACCTAAGCAGTGGTCGTATGGAAATAAACAACCGGTATCTTATAAATTCTTTAATAATTGGTTAATCACAACTGATATAGCGACAATACAATATAATTTACTAATTTCGCTCAGCAACCGGCAGAGTTACCCTCTACGAGTATCGGTTCGAGACTGACGTCGATTGATATCGTGCGCGGCTTTAAATAGGCTGGCAGGCAGCTACGGCTATCCCCACCCTGCCACGACGGCCGTCGGTGTCAGCGGTCGGCGATGTCGTAATGGCATGGCTGGCTGTCACGCGGCTCGGCGGCGGATGTTGCTTACATTCGGCCATCCTGTAACAATTGCTCCCGCAATGGGAACACAAAACCTTGTTAGCTCTCAAGTAGGTCTATTAGGTCTTCAGTTTCTAATTGTTCGTCCGTACTGCTAGCACTATCAGAGGCAGGGACTACGCTACGGTAAGGTCTCAAAGAATCAGATGCCACAAGACCAATGAAACTTTTGTACCCTCGAATTCCCTTTATACTCCTGATGCGGTACCTATCATTGCCTACCACTTTAGTAATTATATAGGGGCCTGAATATAAGTCGTCTAATTTGGTGTTAACTTTACTCGCAGTACTCGTGGGAGCTTGTTTCCAGAGTACTAAGTCTCCCTTTTTATACACAACACTATCCTTGCGCCGTTTGTCGAAATTACGCTTCATCTTAATACTTGCCCTCTTTATTTTTGCGGTAGCTTTAGAACGTCTGGTTTGCACGGGTTCTGATAATTTTCCCGGTATAGAGACATCGCATATAGACCTCCCCAAACTAGAAAACATTAAGTCATAAGGCTTAGAGCCCGTAGTGTCGTTTCGCGTGTTATTGATACCCCATATAACATCAGGTAAGGTGTTATCCCAGTTGTTAGCTCTACTGCCAGAATCTGATATTCGTAATGCATCTAATAGTGTTCGATTTGTTCGCTCTACTTGCCCATTGGCTCGTGGGCAGGCAATAGCATTAAGGATGTGTCGGAACTGCTTCTCTGTCGCAAATCGTTTGAAATATCTACTAGTGAAGGCCTTGCCATGGTCAGTCACTACTCGATCGGGATAGCCAAATAGACTGAAAGCCTTTTTAAGTAAGCGAATAGTTTCGATAGAATTTACTGTTCGCGAAGGTTCTGCAATAACGAATTTGGTAAACGAATCAGTTATAACAAGTATATACTGATACCCCTTTTTAGAGCGACAGAAAGGCCCTAGGTGGTCAATGTGCACCATTTTCATCGGTTCAGAAGGTTTAGGGTATAGGATTTAACTTTCCCTGTTTCCTACCGTATTCCCCTTTACCATACGCACAGTGTAGGCAAGCAGATACGTATTTTCTGGTAAACCGGGACATCTTTGGAAACCAAAAATCATTTTTAATCAATTCTAAGCAACGATTGTACCCTACATGGCCTATCTGGTCATGGTGCATCTGTACTATCTTCCACCTAGCCATCCCTGGGACTACTAAACGATTGCCATCTAACGTTTACATATATAACCGATCTTCAATAATTACATAATTATTAACGATATGATCATCGGCACGGTCCGCTTTTAATAAGTCAATAATTTGCCTAAGCTTTTCGTCCTGATACTGTACAGTATAAAACCAATCATCTATTTCCAACCTTAGCACATTATTAACGTCAATAGGATTTCTGCTAAGAGCGTCGACGTGCTTCATGCGCTCTCCCGGCCTATACTCAATACTAATGTCGTAGTCTTGGATTTGCAACCACCACCGAGCTATTCGTGGTATCAAATCACGTTTTGTTAATGTAGCCCGTACGGCGGCGCAGTCTGTAACTACCCTTACGTGTAGCCCGGTAATATAAACTCGAAACCTACGTAAGGACTCGACTACAGCTAAGGTCTCTAACTCATAGCTATGGTAAACGCTCTCTTCCTTAGTAGTTACGCGGCTGAAATACATAACCGGTCGCAGCGTTCCGTCCTTTTGCTTTTGTAACAAGATCCCGGCAATTCCTAATTTACAGGCATCGGTATGTATCTCAGTGGGCAAAGTGCGGTCGTATATAGCTAATACTGGCTTCGTACATAGTCTTGTTTTCAGTTCCTGAAAAGCGTGATTTTGTTCGTCTCCCCAATGAAAACTTACATGTTTTTTTGTTAATTCGGTAAGTGGGCGGGCTAAAATGGCAAACTTAAAAACGAATTTTCTAAAATAACTACACAAACCTATAAATTGGCGTACTTCATGTACATTTTGAGGAGTTTTGAATTGAGATACTGCGGCTAATTTTGAGTTACCCGGTTGTATGCTGTCAGGTGAAATTTCATGACCCAAATATGATATTTTATTTTGCAAAAATGAACACTTGTTCATATTCAGTTTCAAGTTTTCGGATTCTAGTTTGTTAAGCACCAATTCCAAAAGTTGGAGCCCGGATTCTACATCGACTGATGGCAAAAGTAAATCATCGAGGAAAGCCAGTACTAGGGGATTGTCATGCCCTGATCCTAATCCTCCTGATCCTGATCCTAAGGAATCGACAATTTTATTTATTAAACGCATAAAAACCGACGGAGCATTGGCAAGACCGAATGGAATACGTTTATACTCATAATGACCTTGTTGAGTAACAAAAGCAGTCTTGTAGGTATCTTCCGAACGAATATTTAGCTGATGGTAGCCCTGGGCCATGTCGAGGCTTGTAAAATATCTCTTGCCGGCTAATTTAGACACTTGGTCATCAATGTTTGGCAGTGGATACCTATCACGAATAGTAACGGCATTTAACGCGCGGTAGTCAACACATAATCGACTATCGCCGTTCTTTTTCTTAACTAGAATTACAGGGGACGCATATTCAGATTCAGACTCTTTATAATACCTGCACTAAGTAACTCACTCACTTTAGTGTTAACTATCGACTGTTCATTATGCGATAAGCGATATGGACGGTGAAAAATAGGCTGGTCACTATTTAGTCGTATTTTCATTTCAATGAGGCTTGAACATCCTAATTCGGAGGTGTTACGGGCAAAGCTATTCTTATAACGTAGCAAAATATTAATTAATTCACTATTTTCATGCTCATTTATGGGCCCTACCTTAATATTAATTATGGGAACACCCCCTATACTCAAGTTAGTGGCAAGGCTAGTGGTAAATATATGTCTTGGCAAATGTTCACAATTGGCAGTGGCCTTTTGGCTAACCTGGCTAGTTGGCTGATGATCCTGATGCTGACCGGCTGAAGTAGACCCAGGTGATGACTCCACGGCGACAGTAACGGCATCGCGGCGTGATGCGCAGCTTTGATGGCGCTCGGCTCGCACCAACGTTTCACCCTTTTCCCATACGATGTCCTGGATACCCGTGTTGATTATCTTGATGTATCCTTCCTGGCCCTGCAGTATTGTCGCAGGTATGGAGTAGGATATACCTTCCATCTCGAAGTGTCGTACCGGTGTGATGACGTCGTAACCTTGGTCGTTACCCAAAATATGCACCTTGATAATTGAAATTCCTGGTGGCAGGGACTCCTTATCAGCAACGATCACCTTATACTGAATATCTTCTTCTACCACTTGTATTTCTTTCAAGAAGTCGGCGTCACTTTTCAGCATGGCTTTCCACTATGCACCACTAAAGAAACTCCTTCCTTATTAATTATTGGCTGGCCAATCAGTAAGTTAACGCCGTTCATATTAATGTCGGTCAGAAAAGCGGTACATTTCATCTCGATTCCGTCGATTTCCAGATTGAGCTCAACCTTACCACGGCTTGTTATGAATCCACCAGAAAATCCTCGCAATACCACGCTGGTGCTTTTTACCTCCAAATTCAGTAGATCAGATACTTGCGTGGTGAGAACGTTAACCTGGCTCCCTGTATCAATGTACGCCTTGACGTAGATACCGTTCACTTTTACCCTCTTTTTATACACGTCATTATAATTTTGTATAAGTTTAATCTCCATAACTGTATTCGATGCAGAAGAAGAAACCTTGGCATTCGATGGACATTTTGGAGCTATGTGACCCTTAAGGCCACATTTAAAACACGACCGTTGGTCCGGTAATGGGCAAAAGCGAACTAGGTGGCCAGTTTTCTTACAGCGTGGACATGGTTCAATTTCCGGGTTAACTATTTGTCTCCTCTCAGTAGGTGGCTTGGTGATGGCAAGATCTCTGCTGCTGGTACGGCTTTCACTTTGTGGCATGCGGTAGTCGTCAAATGCACACAAAAATCCTTCATATAGTTCGTCTGGGCGCTCACATTGAAACGCTCTCGCATTCGACTGCAATGCGTAGGGTAGACCGCGTATTATGCAAGACACTGTGGCTGAATCTGTTAGTTTACACCTAAAGCACATAGCGATTTTATCCTGATAGTATTTGGTCATACTTTCGGCGGGTAGTTTCTTCCTGTTAAGCATTTCTTCGAGCATGTTAGCGTAGTCACGATGTTTTGGGAAAGCTCTTAACAACATCTGTTTCCACTCGTCCCAAGAATAGTCATAGTCGTCGAGTCGGTTGAACCATTTTCTAGCTTGGCCGCGTAACTTATCTTGAAGGTAGAATGACTTTGTTTTTTTGTCCCATCCATGTATTTCTCCTAATTGGTCAATCTTTTTCAACCAGCTTCTCACAGTGCAGTCTTCGCTGTCCGGGTCAAATTCCGGGATCAAGGAAGCGGCACGATGTTCCTTGTGGCGTGATGATGGCGGTGATTCTTCATGGAGATCACGAACGGCTCTGTCAACTTCTTGGGCCAATAACCTCTTTAGTAATTTCTTAGCCGGGGGTGAAGATTCTTCCTTTTCACTGTCACTTGGCTGGTCACGGTCTTCAGATGGGCGAAGTGGACCCATGTAGGGCGATGCGCGCCGCTTCATTATAAATGTTTGTATGTACGTACCACTTCTGATTTGAAAACCTATGCAGTGGTCGTATGGAAATAAACAACCGGTATCTTATAAATTCTTTAATAATTGGTTAATCACAACTGATATAGCGACAATACAATATAATTTTACTAATTTCGCTCAGCAACCGGCAGAGTTACCCTCTACGAGTATCGGTTCGAGACTGACGTCGATTGATTTTTTTTTTTTTTTTTTTTTTTCCTCAGGAGAGGAGGCTGAGAATCCTCATGGATACCACAACGCAACAGGCAAGCAGGGATGCGTTGATTATGTCGGACTCCTGGTGAATCGAGGCGGCTCGATCCAACAGACCTACCGACTAAACTCAGCCTAGCCTTGGCCCTAGTGGCCTTATGGCTTGAATGGAATGGTTGGCGTACCCTCAGGAGAGGGCACGTCAGCGCTGCCCTCCGAAGAGGACATATGCGCGAAGGAAGGCTCGGTACGCCAAAGTGGGTCCGGCTTGAAATGATGGGGCCTACTCGTACATATGCAGCAAGCTGCGAAGTATGGACTAACTAAGGGATGGCGGCGCAGATGCCGCCTCTCGCAAGGCTTGAAGAGCCAGCGTCAATGAGTCGGGAGGGTCAGAAATGACGTGCCTGGGTCGACGATATTCGGTATTACGCGGATTGACTGGGGTACGCGGGGTGTAGCTACACGCCTGCCTCACCAACGGATTCGGATGCCCTTCAGCGGTGGTGAAGAACCGCTTAGAGCATTCCAGGAAGTGTTCGTGTATGGTGTTAATTTCGAAATCGCGATGTATATCACTATTCCGAACGTAATATGGGAGGTTGGCCATCCTGCGCAACAAGACGCTTTGGGTACGTTGGATAAGGTGTGTTGCCCTGGTATGTGCGAATACCGGGCACGCGTAAGAAAGGACGGGCCGTATGCAAACCTTGTAGAGCGTTCGCTTGTTCCGGAGTGACATGGGGCTGTTTTTACCCAGCATACAGCTGAGACGACCCGCATAGCTTCTGGCATTACGCGTCACGTTACGGATATGCGGCTTAAAATTAAGCTGCTTATCCAGCGTGACACCTAAGTACTTTGCAGTACGCTGCCAGGATATGGCCTGCCCTGAAGGAGCAGTGGGTCGGTATTAAAGGGGACTCGGTACCTTCGCCGTTTCAAATCAAAGAGAACGCGGAGGATTTCTCCGGATTCACCTCAATTCGCCACAGCTTAAACCAGGCTGCAAGCTCGTCAATGGCGAGTTGCAGTCGGGCCAGGACCGAACTGAGATTCCGCCCTCTAAGATAGAGGGCGGGTCGTCAGCAAAAAGGGCTAGTTGGGGACCGCGAGTGGGGATGGGCATGTCGTTCGCATAAATTGTGAACAACGTGGGGGAGAGCACAGATCCTTGAGGGACACCGGCTCTTTATGGGGCGTGGGGAGGAGAGATGCTTCTCGTGTCGGAAGCGGAAATGCCTATCTTTAAGATAAGCCTCCACTATGCGCACCAACCGATCTGGCATTCCTAACTGATAGAGTTTATAGAGCAGGCCTGCGTGCCAAACCTTGTCAAAAGCTTTGGCGACGTCAAAGAATACGGCTACTGCTCTTTCATGTCTTGGGTAGAACCCGTCGAGTATATACTCGACAATGCGGTGAACTTGACGGGGACATGAGTGTTTGGCCCGAAAGCCGAATTGATGGGGATAATTACGTTTTTATCCGAGAGATAAGCTCTCAGACGCGCAAGAATTAGCCTTTCATACACCTTACCCATAGAGTTAAGTAAACTTATAGGTCGGTGACTACTTGGAATATTCAAGGGTTTCCCCGGTTTGGGAATGCCGATTACGATGGCCTCCTTCCACGCATTCGGGAAGTGACACTGGTCGTAACAAGCGTTGAATATGAGGGTCAGCATGGTGAGAACCAGCCGAGGGAGGGACTTGAGTGCCATATTGGACACTCCATCAGCGCCTGGCGCTTTACGTGGTTTGAGACCCTTGACGATGTTAAAAACTTCGTCCTGTGTAAACGGATCTATGGGAGGGAGTCAGGGGGAGGGAGAGCGGCCTTTTGACGGACCACTTCCTCGACCTGCTCGGAATGGGTGGGGTCGTGCGGTTGGTTGCTGAGGGAGCATTGAGAAGCAATACTATCAGCAAAGCATTCCGCTTTCTCATCATCCTCGAAGGCGACCGAGCCATCGGGGCGATGGAGGGGCGGGGTGTGTGTGATTTTATCACTACGGAGTGCTCGGGCAACTCTGTAGTATGCTAAATGGGAGGGTTTAATGGTGGACATTAGGTCTTCCCATTGGGAATTCCTGTATTCGCGAGTTTAGATCGTACCTCCCGCTGAAGGCGGTTGGCTACTGACCTGTACTCGGGTGAGGGACATTGAGCGGCTCTGCGTAAGGCAGCCCGCTTCTCCTTGATGAGATCACGGATAGCGCGCGGCAGTTTGCGCCTAGGGCACAGTAACCTCCCGCACGCTACCCTCGACCGCACCCTGGATTAGGTTGGTTAGGGAATGGATGGCATCGTCAATCTTCGCGGTGCTGTCTAGACAGTCCGCGGAGACAACGAGCGGAGGGTTTTCTACGTCCAGAGTGGACTCAAGAGATTGGGTGAATGCTTTCCAATCGGTGATGCGCCTAATGGTAGGCTGGTTTGGGTACGGGGAGCCTAACACTAACTTAACGGGCCGATGGTCAGAACCTAGATCATCTAGCGCGTCTAGAGACCTAAGAACTAAGGCCACGTTCCGAACTATGGCTATGTCAAGTATATCCGGTGGACAGTTAAGCTGCCCCGGATAGTGGGTGGGCATAAGTGGCGCCAGGACATCTAGATTCAGAGCGGTCGTGATGTCTAGAAGCCTGCGTCCACAGGTGGTGGTTGTCCTACAGTTCCAGTCGGTATGCTTAGCGTTAAAATCGCCAAACATAACGACGGAATCGCCTAACGCTAGAATTGACTCTATATCGCTCCGGAGCGGAATATTTCCACTCGGTATGTACACTGACGCGACTATAATGGACTGATGTCCAGTCATTGCCAGTCTACACACCGTAGCTTCCATATTGACTAAGGGAGGTGTGGGGATGGGACAGCAGTGAAGCTGCTGTTTGTAATAAATGGCAGTACCGCCGGCCGCTCTATCGCGCGGGTCGGCGGTTATTCTGTCATTCCTAGCTAACCTATAACCAGAGATGGATAAGCCCTTACTGACATGTGGCCTGAGCCAGGTTTCCTGGACAAGCACCATGTCAGCGGGAGTGTCTTTGACAAACTCCCTGAGCTCAGAGACATTGGGACGGAGGGAACGCGCGTTGAAAGAAACAAGCGAAAGCCCCTCCGGTTTGATACGACCGTGGGTGGAAGGTTGCCTAGTCTGACTAGACATTATGGAAACGCGGACGCGGCGCGACAGTACCAGTGTTGGTTAGCGGAAGGCTTCTCAACACTGTGGGATGTACTGAGGGAAGATGTGTAAGAACACATGGAATTTCTCCAGGACACACATGCGCTCAAGGCCCGTGCGTGCCGCGGAGAGCTCCGCCTGAAATTCGCCAGCAGTTTGCTCGCGAATTGCATCGGAGATGACATTGGCGGCAGAAGGCGCGCCAGCTATGGGTGGGAGGCCTGAGGGGCCTTTGGGGCTTGTTTGGGGGACCACACCGGCGCGAGTGCCGGTGTGGGTTGGGCTACCGCTTTGGGCAGCGCCGGAAAGTTGGCGGCTGTCCTAGACGGTGCCTGGGGCTTGACGGGGGTGTTTTTGGAGGGTCTCGCGGGCCGCTTGCGCACGATGCGCGGGGCCTTTGAACAACCCCTGTAGTTAGCCGTGTGGTGGTTGCCACACAGCGCACACAGGGGGGCTCTGTGAGCGTTTCGGGAATGTCACGCTTTCGCGTGCATTCCCAAGTTGGATGTGGGCCCGCGCATTTCACGCAGCGAAATTCGGCGTGACAGTGCCTCGCCGCGTGGCCATAGAGCTGGCAGCGATGGCACTGCCCCGGCCCCTTGGCGTACGGCAGTTCGACGGTGATGCCGCCAATGCCGCAAACCAAGAGGTCGCACGACCTAGGGAGATCGCGCGCCTTATCGGTAGGGTCTAGAATTGCAGTGACTAATGGCACGGGTTTAGCCTGGCGGCCGTACAACCGGTGTACGCCCACGCAAGGATAACCCTGCCGAACTAGGGATTGGAGAATAACCTCCTCCGAGAATTCCACGGGGACTCCGCGGAGGACGTATTTGATTTTACGTTCGCTTTCTAAAGCGAACGTTGATAGGGGAATTTGATTTCAGTGAGGTACCGGGTCAGATTCCGGTAATCCTGGACTGTCCCAACGTGCAGGACAATCCCCTCACTCCTATTCTGGGCCTTATGGACATAGATACCTTTCGCGGGAAGGAGGGTTTCGATACGCGAGTATCGCTCCTTGTCGCGCAGGGTGACCGTGGGGATGGTGTCTGGTTTAGCAGGGTATACCCTGCATGTGTGAAAATGGTTTGGCCTTAGGGGCCCTGGTGTGTGCCTTAGGGGCTTGAGTATTGGCCTGAGGGGCCTTAGTGTTGGCCTGAGGAGCCTGAGCTGGGACGGGAGGGTCGACCACTACGTCCATAAGGGACGGTTGTGAGGCCGGGCCCTCTGAGGAGGAAGTAAGCAGCGTATTACGCCGCTTCTTCTTGTTTTTCTTTTTACGGCTGGAAACAACCGTAAAAGAAACATCCTCAGTATCAGGAGTGTTCGCGGAGTCGCGGTCGCCATCGACGGGGGACGGCGACCGGAGGGAACGTTTGAGGCTCCTAGCGCCATCTATTGATGAGCTAGGAGCATCATTGATGATAGAAATGTCCTCTGAGGTAACCTCGGGTTGTACCGTACAGAGAGCATCGCTGCTCTCCATTGCGGTTTCGCCCGATGTCTCCTCGGAGGGTGTCCCTACTGGGGTTAGTGAGGAGGGTGCAGCGGAGGGGGAAGCTAATTGGCGATAACGGCCTGGAGGAGGGAAGCGATTTGAGATAGGGTTTTCCCTATCCGGGGATCGCATTGCTCGCCCGAAATTTGGGCGGCTGTGGCAGAAAGTGCCGAGGCTTGGGAGATAAAATTGTCGATCGACGCGGGCACGTTCAAATCGGACATTATTTTAATTGAGTGGGCCTAACCCTAACAGAATAGAAAATGAAAAGCGCTGAAGGCGCGGGACTTACCCGCCTGTGCGCGGAAGGCGTGTGCGGGGCGCGGAGGGCGCAGGATCGCGGACGCGGGGCGCGGGGCGCCGGTTTTTCCCCTGCCTGCGGGGGCAGGGGGGGAAGGGGGGAACGCACCGAAACGGCCACTCCCGGTGGAATGACCGTTAACCGTCACCCTAGGGACGCAATGCCCTAGTGCAATGGGATCGGGTCTTCGGGATGAACAGGTCGGGAGGCCTGTTGACGCTCCCGGTCGGCGTCGGCTAGCTTCGTTAACACCGCAGGGTATCCACTAGCCCAAAAGTGACCAGATAACCCCAAAAACAACAAGGATCACCTCGAAAGGCAACCCCTATCGCCTCTGGGGAGCAAAGGCACTGCTCACGCAGCGAATATCGTACTGCGCGGAATGGCACACTCGTAAAAGCGCAATATTTCGGTACGCAAGCGGACCAACGGTCAAATGCGTGCGCACCGAGTGCGGATTGACGAGGAAAATCGTGATGACGTCGATGATATCGTGCGCGGCTTTAAATTAGGCTGCAGGCAGCTACGCGCTATTTCCCCACCCTGCCACGACGGCCGTCGTGGCGCGGTCGGCGATGTCGTAATGGCATGGCTGCGCTGTCACGCGGCCGGCGCCGGATGTTGCGTATACATGTATTTAAGTAACGCGCGCAATATGAATATTAGAAATTACTTAATTACCTATTTACATATAAACTAGTAGTTCTTCAGTCTGGTCATAGGACAAACTTTGTAAATGCTTATAACTACGTTTTTTGCAATTAAAATAATTTAAGCTATATACTCGTAAATCGAGTACTCTATTTAGCCTATTATAAATAAATGGTTAGAAATGAAAAATATCTACATATGTATAAAAGCATTATTTGTAAAGGTATTTGACTGGCAGACTATATCTCTCCGACTTTTGAGGGTTTCTTTTAGTTATTAAGAACTAAGTTGATATTTTAGATACAATTATAATTGTACCTAGAATATAATATGTATGTTAAATCAAAATAATTTACATTTTTGGAAAAAAAAGAGAAAAAAATCAATCAAAAAGTTAGTTAGTCTCTTGTAATGGTAACTTATAGTACGTGCAAAAGTCAGTGAGTTCTCTGACCAGCCAGCATTCTTTCTTATTACATCTAGGGACACTCCAGCCTTACTAGCTGATGAGGTGGCAGAATGGCGAGTGCTGTGTGCAGTGAAATTATTTGCAATCAATTCCACTATCTGCCAAAGTGCGTTTAATCCACCTGCTTATGGTTTGTTTGGAAGCACTGTTGTTGGCGACAACCACACTGCTGCCCTGAAAAATAAATAAAAAAAAAAACATATACTGTAAATAATGTATATTGTGGAAGCAAGCTCCTTAGATCCTGACCATTCGTGTACGGCAAATGTGAAGGAATAATACTTGTTACTGTCGGGGGTCTAAGGAGATTGCTTTGGAAAATTATTTAATTTTTAGTATAAAATATAAAATATGTTTATATAGACTTAAGAATTAAATTATATAGAATTAAATATGATAAAGATACATACATACTGTACCAACTTACTAGCATAAAACTTATATTTTTGATATTTTTTAAAATAAACACTTACCTCCAGTAGCGATATTGTGCGACCCGTTAAAAATTTCAAAATAAGTTGCACATACCGACGAATTTTTAGTGCCGAAAAGACTGATCGAGACCGCACGCTCGCTACTAATTTCTGTTAAAAATCTTATATCTTCGCTTTTTATTCGCCCTTCTCCTCACGCCAGCGATCCATCGTTTACAAAGTGGTCCTTCGAGCCAGATCATCTTGAGGAACGAAAACCTGAAACCTGAAATCAGGATCTGCTGGATAAATACTTTTATATTTTCACAACTAAGAACTTCATATTTTAAAAACAATCTAAATTTGGGAAAATAATTGAAAATGTGGGCTTGTTTTTGATAGATTAGTAGCATATGGTTTACCACGTCTTAGGGCAGAGGAATCACTATTTAAGCTGTCAAATAGTTTGTTCATATTTGATATGACATCTGCTGTGACGGCTGCTTCCGCTGGAAGCTAGCTGAAATGAAATAGAAAATTTTAAAGTTTTGTAAACCTTTGAGAAGAATTTTCTGGATAACAATGGGCCCAATTCTGGCGTGCCAACTTATCTCTAAAATATATAATAATTAGCTCCTTATAAGTACAATTATTAATATATTTTAGTGTCCTGTGGTTGATAAAACTTGCGTCTCTGTAAATTTTGAATAAAAATTTTGGTGAATATTAATAACAGCGTTGTTATATTAGCTCTTTTGGATTTTTTTTAAAGTAAGTTTATGTAACAATTTTAGATATAAAAATTAATTTTGTATAAAAATTAAGTTCTGTGGAATGAACAAAATACTGAAATTAGTCAAAATCACCCAAAAAAGAAAATTTATGTATACCGATAATTAGCAGTAACATGGTTCTACTTAATCTGTGAATTCAATTTAGATATTTGTTTATGGCTGTTAACTGCATTCTTAATTTAGTTAGTCCGCAATTTTAGAATACCAATTCTCTAAAACTAAATTAAAATAAGCCCTCTAATTTTAAGATTAGGTTTAGAGAATGTATCTGTACAGGCTTCACTGAAAGGATACTGCTTCGACTGCTGATATTTTAGAAACCCTGTAATTCAGCGGACGATAAATGCAACTCAAATCTGGATAGGTAGGAAAATGAAGGGACTTACCAAAGACGGGTCTGCGCGCATGTCGGCTAGTATTGTTAAATCACACCTACAATTCCGGTACAATATAGAATTAGGTTTATTTATTCTCGTCTTCAGGTACGGTTGATCACTTCTATCACACAGTCTAGTAATCCTTAGAGAGCTCTTATTTATAATATTAAAAGTATGTACGCGCAGTTATGCGGCCGCCATACGATATTTTTCTTGACAGGCAGATCTTCTCGCGCATGTCGATACCAGCGCCAGAGTTGTGCGGTGTTTTGGTAAGTTTTTTTAATTTTAGGAAGAAAACGATATACGCAAAGGGAATTAAGTTTCAGGACTGACTTATGTTTATACAGTAACACCAGAATCGCTTCCAATATCTACATATATTTTTAACTAGCTGACCCGCGCCCACTTCGTTGGCATAATATTAATAATCCCCGAAGCGAGCACGAAAGCGAACGGAATTAAACCCGAAGCCATCGCGCGCCGTCCGCTGATGATGATGATGATGATGATGATGACACTCAGCAATAATGTGGCTTTCTATTGGTGAAAGAATTTTTAAAATCGATGATGATGATGATGATGATGATGATGGACACTCCGCAATAATGTGGCTTTCTATTGGTGAAAAGAGTTTTTAAAATCGGTTCAGTAGATCCCGAGATTACCCCTTACAAATATACAAACACACAAACTTTACTTCTTTATAATATTAGTATAGATTCATTAAAATGACGATAACTTTTTTTTAATGAACCGATTTTGATGAAACAAAGTCTATACACTGCCCGGGAGTGTGCATTCTTCATAGTTGAAAACCGCATAAAAATCCATTCAGTAGTTTACGAAGATGTGCTCGAACAAACAGACAGACAGACAGACAGACAGACAGACAGACAAAAAATTCAAAAAAAAATTTTTTGTGTTTCATTGGTTCTTTTATCGCCCTGACTCCATTTTGTGTCAATTATCTTCAATGTACAGACACACCGGGTCCTACTGTTTTATTATATGTATAGATTTATGCTTGTACAAGTAATACATGGAACAGATATAATATAGGAGTTTACTTAACACTTAGGTAGCATTAAATGTATTTTTTTTTTTTTTTTTTTTTTTATATTATAGCAGGCAAACGAGCCAACGGGTCACCTGATGGTAAGTGATCACCGCCGCCCATAGCACATTATAAAAGTGGAACTTTATAGAAAGAATAATTTTTACTGTCTCTCAAGAAAAAAGTTAGTTTAATTTATATTATGGGAGTGCCATAGTTATCAAACTACTGAAATGAGTCTAAATTATATACATATATAGTTATGTTCAGTGTTCTTGATATCAAGTGCTGTCCGGATCTCCTCAATAACAGCGTCGCCAGTTTTCATCTCGTCTACGCATGAGATTATAAGTGTGTGGTTTGAACGAGCTATTGGCGGGACGGGTTTGACAGGTTTGGCAGCCTTGCTTGCATATGATTGTGCTACTTTTTTTGCGTTTTGTGACTCAGATTCCGTACCCATCAACTCCGCAGCCAGGGATACTGGTGGCGGTGATAAAGGCACCCTCTTCTGCTCTCTCATTGTCCTAAGTTCAGACCGAACTGCTTCCAGAGTTTCCGTCATCGGTTGCAGTTGTTCACTTAAATAGTTTTTTTTTCTTTTCTTGTTCATTTTACTGCACCCCCCTCGATGAGCATGTCAGTCAATTTTTCTAAGGAGCTTTCGATATGTTTCAGCTGCAGTACCAGTTCTTTATTAGGCAACGCCGGTGACTCGCCATTTCCAATTCGCTCGAGAACATTCTGTATCAGATGTTGGATGTTGGTGGTACATAGCCCTGCGTTTGTACATGTTTTCAGCAATCGCTCGAGTTTATCCGAGCTTAGCTGAACATCTCTTCGCAGACAATCCAGGGTATTTTGTATCTCTACAACTTTTTTCCCTGCTTCAAGTTGCACGGGGTCCGGTGCCGAGTGTGTTCGGGAGCGGATCCACTTAGGTTCGCGAACCTTTGCGCTCCGCGCTCCTGCAACCGCTCTGATGGAGACGTTGCGCGCATCTCCATAAAAACACATATGCTCCACAGTCCCTTCGCGAACACTGAGTGAACATGTCGTCACCATTAGTGGCTAGTGCGGCGTATATTCTATTTCATTATGTTCTCGATGACTATAGAAGACCTCCTCGCTTTTGGGAATCTGACATTTACAAGAAAAGACGTCCGAATTCATTGGTGTTGGAACTCAAATCTCAGGAATTAAGTGGCCATTATAAAAACTTCATGCGAATGTCTTCATCTAATTTTGAATATTTGTATAATTTGATTCTACCAGCAATTCAAAAACAAGACACAAGATTTCGAAAAGCTATATCGGCCCAAGATAAATTGGCATTAACATTACGATTTTTAGCTACGGGTGATAGTTTCACAAGCCTGCAATACTTATTTAAAATCTCAAAACAGGCAATCAGCAAATTTATCCCAAAAGTCTGTCAAGCTATTATCAATGGACTGAAAGACAATGTGAAGGTAAGAAATGTTTTATTAAAATTAGGTTTCATACAAATCAAAACAATAATGTGGAACCAAAAGTATAATTAAATGTAGTCATTGACATCAAAAGAATCCGTGCTGTACTGCGATTCACTTGGACTGCTTTGACCAATATCAGCTTGTGAGGTACTAGCTGTTGGGGATGCATGTACTGATAAATCATTTTGATCCGGTGTAGCTGTTTCTAACCGTGTCGTATAATAATTATGGGGTTGATTTGTGTAGTAACCATATTGTTCATGGGTACTAAAGTATCCTGCGTCAGCTTTAAATACGATATCACATAAACGTTGTTGTACCAAATTCTTCGTGCGGCGATCGTAGCTTCTCAATTTATTGTCTAAAAATTTACAAAACGTGCCAATCTCGTCGTCTTGATTTGACTTGGTCGACGCAGATTTTAAAATACCAAATGCATCTTTTAACATGGCCAGTTTTGGATCATGTTTACGTTTTATTGGAGGCGTCAGGGACGCATTTGTTGAAGTTGACCCATCCGTAGTTTGTGCGGTTGACGGTTGGTCGAGAAGGGCAGCATTATTACTTTCCTAAAAGAATAAAGCAAGCTATAAATGCAATGTAAACACTTTATTGTACAATAGCGGACCTATCCTAAAGAGGAACCTCTTCCAGTCAATATTTGAGTAACTATGTCTATTATATGTTTTTTTCAGTTGCCTAACAACCCTCAAGAGTGGTTAAAGATAGCTGATGCGTTCGACGAATTGTGGAACTTTCCTCATTGTATCGGCGCAGTGGATGGAAAACACGTGGTTTTACAGGCGCCTGTTAACAGTGGTACCGAATTTTACAACTATAAGGGCAATTTCAGTATTGTGTTATTTATTTTGGCCGATGCCAATTACCAGATAAAGTTTGTCGATGTCGGTTGTCAGGGCCGAATATCAGATGGTGGAGTATACAAGAATACTAAGCTATACTCTTTGATGGTAAAAGATAAATTGAATTTGCCAACTCCGACACCTTTGGAAGGACGTGATAAAGTTATACCATATTTTTTACTGGGTGACTCTGCATTTGCATTGACCGAAAATATGCTGAAACCGTTTCCTGGCCAAACACATGCTAAGGGTACACTCGAAAGAGTGTTCAACTATCGTCTAAGCAGAGCACGTCGTGTTGTGGAAAACGTTTTTGGTATAATGGCACAAGTCTTCAGAGTTCTAAGGAAACCACTTATGGTAGAACCAGATAAAGCTGCAGTTATAGTACTGACGATCGCTCACTTGCATAACTATTTAAGAGCTCATTCAGATACGTACTCTTCTGGTATAAGAGAAAGCGAAAGTTTAAGAGAGGATTATGAAACGTTGCAACCAATAAGAAACTGTGCGCGTCGGGCTCCTGACAATGCAAAAGAAATAAGAAAGGAATTAGGGGATTATTTTTTAAAGGAAGGAGCTATTTCATTCCAAAACAACTATTGACTATCTGAAACGCACGTACATTCATTAAACACAAAACCGGAATCTTCACAATTCACACACAAAAAAACACATCTATCTAAGAACATGCACCAATCAAATCCAAACCCATCACTGAAAACAATATCAAAATCGGATCATTAATTTAGAAGATAGGTAAAAAGTAATGTTCCCAACATTACTTTGCACAAACAAACACACAAACAACTCTCACCCTAAACGCATATACCGTCTCCGTTCCGTCGCGGGTAAAAATAATAAGTATAAATAAAAACTTACAGTATTCAATGACAGTCGCGGTTTATCGCGATCCATCAAAAATGATAATGCTTCAAATGCGAACCAATTACTTCGATATATTTCTGATGCACCTGAAATGTGAACAATAAAATAAATTAAACAACAAATATAGTGTTTTTTTGTATACCACTTAATAATGATAAAGTTAGTTGCTATGTCCTTACAGGGCGTCACTTGTACCATGTATGTATTTTGTACCACCCATTATATCAGTGACTTGCAATAAATAAATAAAAAAAAAATAGTAAGTTTACCTTTCCCAGTTCCACTGCTTTTTTTTTGTTTTGATTTCTCTCTTCGAAACCCCGAAAGCAGAATTTTCATTTTATTTTTGCACATTTCCCCCGATATGTCCATACCTCTTCCAATTTCCACCCAGGCGTCTTCTTTTAAATTTTTATTTTTAAAATTCGCATCCTGGGGATCCCACAGCACAGGATTGTTACGATACAACTCGATCAAAGTCAAACATTTTTCCTCCGACCACTCCATTTTTACGAGCGTGGAGCGTGATACGCGACACGTACACACTAAACGTCGTATGTTGCTCGCGTCCACGAACAGACTGAGCTCCCCTTTGTGTTCGCCTAAAAACCGCCACCGTTGCACGCTCCAGGAGCGCGAACGTATCCACTGTGTGGAGCGGTTGCAGGAGCATGGAGCGCAAGGTTCGCGAACCTAAGTGGATACCCGGCTTTCCATCGTGCATCCTGCTCAAATTCAGCTCTACTCTCTCGAGAGCAGCCTCCACTTTTGATGTCCTATTGCATACTTCTTTTAATTTCTCGCGAGTCTCGTATTGTAGCCAATTTTCAATCCTACTGACCTGTTTTGTAGTTTCTTTGTTCCTATCATTTTGACTATCCAATGCCGCCGTAAGCTTGGTTGTCATTTCGGCCAACGCCTTGTTGTGAGCTCTTTCTATTCTCACTAGTTCCTGGGCGTGTCTTTTTGATTAGGGAATCAAAAAGAAAGGGTTCCAGGTTGTGTTTATGTCTGGAACGGGAGTCTGACAAGGAGAGCACTGTCTCATACAGCATCTGCAGAGACTCTATGGCTGCGACCTTGCTTTCCTTTTTCATGTTAGCGGCCATCTCGAGCGCCTCCTTGCCTTTTTGGAACATCTCATTTGCCAGTTTTGTGGCCATATCCATCTCAACCCCCTTCCCTTTACCCGACTTTGAAGGCATAGCAAGCATGCTTGGTCTGCTGTTTTGTGGTGTTCTTTGAGGCCGTCCAGAATACGAGGAGAAGGTGTCTGATTCATCTTCATCCTCTTCTGAAACAATTAGCCTAGGGGGGAGCTCCTCGCAGTCCCATTCATGGATCTTGGTTACTACTGACATGGGCATAGAAAAGGAGTTGTCGGATTCGGTTTCATTGGGAATATTTTGGGAGCATGGTTTCCGATTGCGTCTGGTTGGGCGATGACCTCTCACGAGTTACTACCAGAGGTGTTGTCTTAGTGCCTTCATTATCAACCTTCCCAACTGCCACAACGTCACTTTTCGTTGTTTTGAGGTGCGGCTGACTCTTAGTAAGAACCTTCTCACGGAGCGATCTAAGTGCTCTTTTTGTGCTAGTCTGCGCACTCTGTCCAAATCCCGATGCGGTATTTTTAGACATGTTATTTAATATACAATATAATACAAAGAAGCAGAATGGAAGTACAAAAAGAATTATAATATTCTAAATCTAAAACTATTTACAATTTGCTTAAAGGATACTAAATTTAATAAAATATACTAAAGTAAAATGGCTGCGCAACTCACCACGGGCTGCTGTAATTGTTGCCTGTATGCGTTGTTTGTTTTCGCGTCGCGTCGGTGAGGAGTATGAGTCGACTTTGTGTGCGCTGCGGTTCGGAGGTGTCACAGTATGGACTCTCTTGAAACTAGCGTAGAGTCCGACGTGATGGCTTGACCTCTGTGATGGGTTCTTCATAAAATTCTTCTTCCACTGTTCTATAATGGTTTGTCCCGCAATTCAGGTGTTAATTTATTGCAATTTGATAAGGCTTCTGTGTCGCAGTTGTAGATTTACGGCTACTTGTCTCTGCTAAGCTTCAGTCATGTGCCATAATCCAACGTTAGTAGTCAAGAAAATATAGTAGAATATAGTAAAATATAGTAGTGGACGGGGTTTAAACCGGGGTATCTTATATATATTGTGCGTGCACAGGTGTACCATTGGTCCACGTCAGTATCCAATTCAGAGGGGTGCTCTTAAAGGGCTATAGATGGCACTAGCTACGCCCAAGAATTTCAATACCGGACACAATTGATTTCGGGTACCACTGCGTCTAACCCCAATGCGCCCAACCAAGTTACATATCTATACTAGTGTTTACCTCTTTTATCAGTACAGCAAGCCTATCAGCAGTAGAAAAACTGCTAGAAAAATAATAGGTTGTTTTACTTTTTTCCTAATGCCAGCAATCATGAACACTAAAGCATAAGATGCCACAATTGGAGACCGCCCCTGTGGAACATGATCTTGGAATCCCTCAATCAAATCTTGTTTTTTATTATAATTGAAGTTCCTTATTGACATTTCGTCAAACATTAAAATAAATTTATTGTCAGACTGTTTTAGCTGGCTCGTGTAAAATTTTATAACATCTATTACTCGTTTGTAATGTCGTTGTGATACCCACTCGGAAGGGCATTTTATTTAGTAATGCTTTCAATGTTCCAGGAGAAGGAAGTGGAAATAATCTCCTTAAAAGATGATAGCATGTGGGAGATCTTTTAAAAAGTCTCAATTCAATGATTTTTTCTTTTTTCCATCTGCATCCAGTCAACTTTTTAGAATTCCTTATTTGTGATTGTAACAAAAAGGCGAATGTAGATGTCAGTTTTTTTCTTTAATTTATTGATAGAATTAGATTCTGTTAGCTTATTAGAAAAGAAAAGTGTTTTTAACACTTTTCTTTTAAGATGTTTTGTACGATTGCGCAGTTGGCATATATTTCGCATATATTTAGCACATTTCTTGTACAAAACCTTTTCCTTTTCAATTTGTGACACTAATTGTGTATATGTACTTTTATTAGAATTGCTGTCAGTCACTTCATGACTCTGTAAAGTGTTGGTATGTACCTCTGCAAGAACTGTTCTATGTTCAGTTATGCGTGAGGGACCAGGCAGTGATTCACCAAAATAAACTGGTGTCACAGACACTTCTTCAGTCTGAAATATAATAAATTAAAATTATTCAACAGATTAGAATATTCATTATTATTGGTGCAAATTGGAAGTTTTGTGTTGCATGCGTCCATTGGCTACGGTGACTGCTTACCACCAGGCAGGCCGTAAGCCTTTTTGCTACCATAGTAGTTTAAAAAAAATTGCATGTTGCATTCAACAAAACAGCAGTACTTGCTACACTATAAATAGACTAGCTATCCGCTTGCGTCTTTGCCCGCATGTTATTTAAATTTCCCACAGGAAAGAGATGTTTTCCCTTTTTATTAATTATTTTATTTTGTTTCCCATGTCTTATGCCATTCTCATACTAAATTACATCAGAAATGGTGACAGCAACCAAGGAGCTAAAAACTTAGTTGCGCTCGTGCTCAATATCTAAAGCACGCAACTCGCGCTCATGTTACTGTCGCAGTCGAATTTCCTCCAGCTCCAGACGTCGCATTTCCACAGCTGTGAATTCACTTGTTGCTCTTTCGAACGGAGTGGGTCCACGTCTGAGGCGAGCGCTCCCAGAGAGAGCTGCTGCAGCTGGGAGAGCTAGAAGACTGCGGTGTTGTTCTCCTCTGGGGACGTCTGGCAGATGGAGGAGTAGCTGGATTTTCGGGGAGGAGGCTAATACTGATTGTTTGTTCAGTATGGGTAGTGCTAGCTAGTAGCGCTGATGTTGTTAAATGTTGCTCGCCAGTTGTGTTTGACCCAGGTGTCTCTGTATTTGTGCCCAGTGGAGTACCTCCAGATGTAGAAGGTAGCTGTTCTGTAAATAAAGGTAACATTTTCTATATTTTGCATGGCTCATGTAATAAAAAACCTAATAAATAGCTGCTGTAGTTCAGCATACATCAAATTGTACATTATTTACCAATATTACTTAAAATTCTTTATTTTTCTTTCACACAGTACAATAGTACTGTGTGAAAGAAAAATAAGGAACTTTGCGGGACTTTGCGTTGTCGTAGGAGTTTCAGTCGGCATCGGCGTTGGTGCAGCATCCGCCAGTGAAGGACCGCCCGAACGTCCTGGTGCCACCGGAGCACAGGCTGCGGAAGCGGTGAGAGCCATGGTAGGATTGAGATCGTCGCTGGTAACGGAGTTGGCGCCTTGCTCGTAGCCCACACGTGCTCGCTCCTCCAAACTCTGCAAGCGCTGTAAAATCTCTTCCAAAGCGTTAGCGGAAGGAAGGACCGTATGCTACGGGCTCCTTTGCGTCCTCCACGCCGAATATACCCAGGCATTTCTTTTGTTACTACTTTTGAAATTAAATTAACTTCGTTGGCAAATAGCCTCCGAATCCCACTTCTAATATAAGAAATCAAAAGGGTAAATTTCTACTAAAAATGTATTACAATTTAGGTTTAACAATATTTCAAGAAAATAGGCAGCAAGATAGTTATGCTATTGTTGTCTGTTCGGCGGTGAGGAGAAAAATGGACGAGTGACAGTCCGTGAGCGCTTATATAGACATCTACGCCTGGTGTGGCCAGCCGTCGATCCGAGTGTGGCCAATAGGCAGAGCATAGAGTCAATCTTCTTCCAACAATATATATAATTATATAATAAGGATTAGGATTTTTTAATATTATAATTAAGGATAATTATATAATAAGGAGGATATATATAATTATATAAAGGACTAGCTATTTGCCTGCACAAGCTTTACCTGTGTGGTAAGTTGATGCGGGTAAAATTAGAAGGCAGAAACTAGTTTCTAAAATAAAAGTAAGCTTATTTACTTCTTAATAACAAAATTGTATTAGTAGTATACTAATGTAAGGTAGCATTTTTGAATATCACAGCCTTGCAATCCACAAATTTCTAGCAACCCTAGCACGCACAGCTCTACCCTCTTGGAGGTCATTGGAAGCACTTGATTGTGGCTGTGGTGGGGGGGCTGTGGCATGGGTACCTTGTGTCAATATACGTTCTTGCTGCAGCTCCTCCGGTGTTAGAGGCACATAGGGTATATTGCGACCATGTGCTATATTGTGCAATATACAACATGCATTCACAATTTCTGCTGCTGTGGTCGGTCTGTAGTGTAGCATTCTAGTTGCTAGCAAACATCTGAAAATTTTCAGAAACATTTAAATAAAGCAGCAAGAGTTTAATAATCATCATCACATTACATTAACTATAGTGTAGTTTGTATTTTATATAAACTACAATAGAGATTCATTTATTGTGTAAAGCATTAGGAGAATCTAATAATGATTTAAGTATAATTAAGACAAATATGAGTAGACATTTATTTTTACCTACCAATAAAAGGAGTAGTAAATTTGGTTTTGAATAAAAAAAGTAGTATTATTTGTTGCTTTCAAAGTTTAACTTACCTGAAACGACTTTTCAAAATGCCTGTACACCTCTCCACCACATTCCTGGTACGGACATGCATCTCGGTATAGTATGCTTCTGATGTGTCTGGTTCCGCATTTAAAATGGGTGTCAATAATATGCTACGCAGAGGATATCCTAAATCTCCTGTAATTTTAAACATTTGAAATAATGTAATTGAATGATAACTTACATATTCATGCCATGACCCATGTAGCTTCCATTAGAGTTATTATTATTTAAGAATTTAAGTAGGTTCATGAATACATTAGAAAGTTTCGCTGTATGTCCGTATGTATGCTTAGATCTTTAAAACTACGCAACGGATTTTGACGCGGTTTTTTTTAATAGATAGAGTGATTCTTAAGGAAGGTTTGTATGTATAATAAATGCATAATATAGTAGAGAAACACTGATAAATTTAAAGGTTTCTAATGTGATGTCGTCAATAAGCACGTTTTTTTGCGCTTATATTGCAAACGCTGGCTGAACCCTACGAGATAGACCAAAATTATGTACTACAGTATTGTACAACTTACAAAAATCCACAAAAAAGTCCGCGATGGTATATGTCTATCTCTTAGGGATAACCCACCATAACCATTTTTTCACTGCACCCGTGCGAAGCCGGGGCGGGTCGCTAGTAAGCTAATAATTAAGTCTATTTGTCTGAATTGTCTGTTTGTCTGTATTAGTCATCAATAAAGTGATTATCTAACCTTACTGAATTGATATTTATCATCGACCATCGAACACAAAATTGGCGACGAGGATGGCGACTGGACCATCGCCTCAATCAGTAAATAATAGTCATAACATGTGGGGTCATGTGGAACCCTTTGACGAGAGTGTTCAAAGTTATAGCAGTTGGCTTGAACAATTCGAAGAATATTGTGAGTTAAATGATATACCACCAGAATCTCCAAAAAGAAAATCATTATTTATAACAATGATAGGTGCACGCCATTACAACTACTTACGAGAAAAATGTCTACCAGCCCTGCCCAAAAATAAGTCACTGTTAATATTATCACAATTTTTAAAAGAGAAATATGAGCCAGTAGGGTTGGATTCTACAAATAAATATATTTTCCATAATTTAAAGCAAAGAGAGGGTGAATCCATGTCATGTCTATTGAATCGTATAAAAATGGCGGCCTCTAAGTGTGACTTCGGAACATATAGTGAGCAAGCGTGTGTCAAAGTTCAAAGAAAATTGTTAACCCTTAATAAACCTACGTTTGCTGAAATATCAAATGTCATTCAACAGGAGGAGGCCATAGAAAGTCAATTGAAACAATTTCAGTTAGAACAATTTAATGTTCATAAAGTACAATCACAGCGTCAATATACTAGATATCATACAGGTCAGTCTCTAGATAATAACATGAACCAAAGAAGTAAATTACCACAAAATTTCAATCCGAAATTGCATAAACCAAGTCAGATGTCTCAGGACTCAAGAATGTTCAGTAACAAAGTTAACAAAGAGTGCTATCGTTGTGGGAGATGGCATGACCCAAATGGTTGTCCAGCCAAAGACTGGCAGAGTTTTGTCTGCAAGAAAGTGGGTCACACATCAAAGAAATGCAGATTTCGCAATGTGTATTCAGTGCAAAATGACCAGCCAAATTCAAAACATCAGTCTGCCATAAAGGAACATGTTGATAGTGACACTGCAGAGGAACTTGTCAATGATATGCCATTAATAGATAATATTCAGTTCTATAGAAGTGAGTGTACATGTATATCGTGTGATGTGACATGTAACCCCCTATGCCCGTATTGTGTGAATATTAAATTATTAAATGTTAATTTTCAGGCCAGCAACATCAATAAATTAAGTCATAAGTCTCAAACGGTAAATATAACTGTAGGTAAGCATATTATAGAAATGGAGATAGACACAGGTGCAGCCATTTCATTAGTGTCATATCCATGTTATTTAAAATACTTTCAGGATGATTATAAGTTACATACAACAAAAATTAAACTTAATTCTGCGTCTGGTCCTATTCCATGTGCTGGTGAAATATATGTAAATGTGTCAACCTGTGATAAAAAAATACCAATCATTGTCTGTGCGGATAAGCAAAAACATTTTAAATCATTGTTGGGGCGTGATTGGCTAGATTATTTGTTTCCTTGGTGGAGAAATAAATTATGTCAGCCAATGTCACGAATTGAAGGTAATCCCTATAATCAGTCTGTCATTACCCAATCTAGTAATAAAGTAAAAGACATGTCAGTTATTGTTGAACCTAAAATTAGTGTTCAGTTTCTAAAATGTAATAATAATCCTAAATTATTACCATATTACCAGTCAAATAACAAATTACAACAAAATAATTTGGGCCAAAGTAAATCTGATCTTGCAGTAAAGAAAATACAAAAACAAAAAGGTTGTAAAAAGATGAGTGATCATCATTGTTCATGCAATTCACATGTCTAAATCTCATTATACCTGCCTCGTATAAATTTGATTATGTAAAGAATTTCAGTGTACTGTATTTAATTTATTAGTGCAATACGGAACGTATTTTTTAATGTTCTCACACCGGCCGCTAGGTGGCGAGACGCTTCGCTGATTCAGACATCGCAAGAGCACGAATTTGCCTTTGTGATAATTTTATATTTTAATTATAACCTAGAAGTAATGTCAGTTCAGTTACAGTTCAGTTAAATTATAATTTCAGTAAACAAACGTTTGTGTTGTAATAAGCAATATATAATTGTGTTTAATATTCTCGAGTTTTCTTCAAAACGATAACCTATCGCCGCCATTATCGATCAAGTCATAGTTTAATAGATTGCCAATGAGCAAGATCCAGTAGTGAGGCTGAACACGATCGCCGCTTCGAACCCGCCGGTCATCGAGCTTCACTTACTCCAAGATTGGTGGTAGCCGTGAGGTGCTGGAGCTTACACATTATTTTGGTGGCCCATGAGGGGAACATTTTGTGTGATCAGTTATTCGATAAGTGGAAGACAGTGAGGTGTGAACCATTCATACATATAACATATAAATACGCAAATTATTGAATTCTATATACTTTCATTACAATATCAGCGATTCACCGGTGTTAACATAATTTTACAGGAAGAGGAAAAAACTGTGTACTGAAAAAAAAACATTTATTATTTAAGTATACTCGTATGTTAACGTTAGTAGTAAATTCTTAACAAAAATTTACATTTCAAATTAAAAAAAATAGAGAAATTACATCACATCCTTAAAAATAACGATGGCACTTATTACATTCAAGGCAATAGTGGGGCTGTCCAGGACATTCAAAACAATAGGATGCCACTTTCTTGGCCTTATTTTTGGCAATTCTTGATCCAAACGAGGAAACACAGCTTTTATAACAATCAATACAGAAGCGCCTGGATTGCCTCACTTTGCCTTCTTTTATTTTTAAAGTATGTTTTAATCTTTTAGGTCTTTTTGAAATTGATTCATTCTCGACGTCTTCAGGTACTTCTTTCCCAGAGTCTATTAAATATTCGACTAATTGACGTCGGAATTCCACAATTCCTCTCTGAGCTGTATTTTCACTAAACATTATCCACGCATTTACTACTGCCGTATTTAAAATTAGCTCGATGCCTAACTTTTTATACCATTTAATAGTTTTTCTCAATGGCGAAGAATACGCACTCATTTGGTCACTCATGTCAACAGCTCCTTTTGCTCTGTTATACGCTATAATCATCTTCGGTTTTCGAACCACTTTTCCTTTCTTATGCACACTAGCAAAACCTTTAGAGTGTTTTGTAGAGAGCATGAAGACACTTCGTTTATCCTTCCAGTGTAACACTGTTATGCCTCGTTCGTTCTCCATCGCTACAGATTTAAGTTTTGCACCTATAACTTGTTTTGGGAGACCCTTTCTATTTTTTCTCAGTGTACCTACTAAATGAGTACTTCTGTCTATAAGTTCATTGGCCAAATCCAAACTTGTGTACCAATTATCCGTAGATACGGTGTGCCCCAAATCAAGTATTTCCTTACAGAGTGACATCACAACATTTTTAGGCGTCGTATTTACCTGTTCATGGTTTTTACCAGCATAAAGTTCTAGTTTACAGGTATAACCTGGTATCGTGCACAGCTTGAATAACTTCATTCCATATTTATGTCGTTTGCTTTTATTGTACTGCCTAAAAATCAATCGCCCGCGGTAAGGGACCTGGCTTTCATCGACACAAACATCTTCTTTGGGGAAATAGTACTGTCTAAACGATTTATTCAATATATCTATCAGACCACGTATTTTATAAATTCTGTCTGTGGTATCTGCTTTTTCGTTATCAACGAAATGCAGATTCTGCAGCAACAGTTCGAATCTATTACGACTCATTACGGATGGTCCAAAAGATTGTTTGAAAACTCTGTCTGTGCTCCAGTAAAGACTTATTTTTGGGAGCTTGATTAGACCCATGTACATAATAAGTCCGAAAAGACTTTTGATTTCATTTTTGTTGGTTGGTTTCCAACTTTTCAAACGTGAGGAAGGCTTTGTGCTTATGCGTCGCGAAGCATACAAGTTGGTTTGCACTGCTATTTCCTCAAACGTTTCGTCCGAGACTAACAGTGAGAAATACGCTCCTGGGTCTGCATTTCGTAGTTCGTTATCATACGGTTTCTTTATACCTAAAACAAAGGTTTCATTTAGTCAAAAATATCAAGTCTAGCTATCACGATTCATGATATACAGCCTGGTGACAGACAGACGGACGGACAGCGGAGTCTTAGTAATAGGGTCCCGTTTTTTACCCTTTGGGTACGGAACCCTAAAAAAATATGTTATTCCAGACTTCCATATCTGTCCAGCCGTTCTGCAGTGAAAGAGTAACAAACATAAATACCTGTTGGTTCCGTGAATGCAATCACTGTTGGTTGTAATCCCCTTGGTTCTCTCCATGTCTGTAGCCTATTTGAAGACATACGAGCAACGTTTTCAGTGACAAAATTTTCCACCGAATCACATTCACTTTCCGAATCGCTTCTTATATAAACACGTCTTCGTTTTTTTGGGGGATGAATAATCTCATCTCCACTCTCCTCTAAATCATTTGCATTATTAGATGTTAATTCGACTTCATTCAGCAAAGACTCTTCTAGTAAATCAATTTCACGCAAATTATGCTGAGTAAAATATAAGTCATCACTGTTTATATTATCTAACTCGGACATTGTGAATAGGTACGACACAAGAAAATAAAACAACGTAACGTCCGCTCCGTGCTAGCGCGCGCAAGCGACTGAGGCGCGCGGGTGCCCGGAGCGATGACCTCACTGGCGCCTTAGTAACGGAAATCGACATCATTACTTCATGACGCCATGTAGGGCACCGGTGACCTCATGAAGTTTTTTTTAATTTTCTACGGAACCTGTTGTCTCCCATTGACCCCAAAATTTAACAGTGTATATATCTAGGCCCATTACATCATTTAGCACCGATTTTTTTTTTTACATTTTCCTAATTTTTACTTTGGCAGTTAATGTGTTAATTTTACAATGTAGGAGCTAGAATAACTTAACAACTCTGTTAATTTTAACAAGCCATTACACAACAGACGATTAGTTTAAGTTTGGTGAAATTAGGTCTTAGCCTCTTGATTGGGTCATTATGTACCTATTTATAGGTTAACAATTATTAGGATTACATACAATTTGTAAAGTGATAAGGTGGAAAGTTTTCTTACCCTCTTTTAATTTCCTCGCGACCGCTTCTAGTCCTTGGAAATTTTACGTATTTTCTAAATATATTTACATTATTTAGTGCCGTAATCACTTGATGCAACACTTTTGAAACCGACGACTGTGACACGGATAAATGTTGCAAGTCTCCCACTTGTGTCTGGTAGGAGTTGGTGGCAAGGCATTGCAACGTGATTAGTATCTGTAAATTGTATGAGTTTATTGATAATCAACATTCATCACAATCACAATAACAACTTTGGTAAAGTTTAAATAGGGTGTAAAATGTACACAAACCTTTGTTTTTACGTCCAATCCATCGGCGCGTTTCGTCCTAGGTAAATAGGGCGTTAATTCTGTTAAGTATGTATACTAATAAGGTTGTTAGTAATATAGTTAGTTTGTCTATGTATAAAATATTTGATTTGATTAGTTTGGAGCTGTCAAGAAAATAAACAAGTCAGGAAGTGAAATGAATTTTATTTAATTATAATATTTAATAGGTAATTAATAAAGTAACTCACGTGTACATTTTAAAAAATTCTCTCACAAGTCTTAAAACAAGACTTTTTGTAAGGCGGAATCTCTTAATAAAGTTGGCGGTAATGCAAAAGCATTATTCGCCCAACGAGTCCTTGAAATTTTTGTTCGTGCTACACTAGCATCTGCTGCACTAGCAAAATCCAGCAATTCAAAGTAAAATAGCGACATTTTATAAAAACATTTGATTATTATGATCAAAAAGTACATTAGAACCAACTTTTTCTCAAACGTTATTTTGACAGCGCTTTCGTTCAATGTTTTTTTTTATCATATTTTTCCATATTTGAGAAAGGCAAAGGCATCTTTAGCGCCATACAGCCAAGACAAAATAGTTTCTCTTCAATATTCACAATCTTTTCTCTTTTCAAATTTCTTCAATTGTATATTCAATGTACTTGAACAGCAATGGATACGTGTCGAGATTTTTCATAATGACAGGAACAGAATGCGGGATATTATCATCAGACTTGTAAATTTTTTTGAGGTTTTCAAAAAGTAAGGTCCTTTGTGTAGAAAAATGTGAACATTCAAAGAAAATATGATCCAAGGATTGCACAATATTAGAGTTGCAGAAAGTACATGACGGGGAGGAGATCATGTTCATTCTGAACAAATGTTCATTAAAACGGGCATGTCCCATACGTAATCTACACAACGTAGTGTAAAACTTTCTACTTTTATATTGTCTGCTTACAAACCACGGCTGTTTTATTTCAGAGTTGATACTGTAATACCATCTTCCTTTAAATTCTAATGTTTTATTCCAATCTTGCGTCCAACTAGTTAATAAATTTTCTCTAAATATGGCTGCACAATCACTTTCCGGAATATTAGCCTTTTTAATAGGTACGATATCAGATGTGTCAGAGATCAATTTTGCAAAGCTATCCACTTTCTCATTACCGCTTACTCCAATATGTGAAGGTGTCCAAAAAAATACAATATCCTTATTATTATTTGTTACCAATTTACAAGTCAACTTCTCATTAATAACTATATTCATTGCAAAATATTTACTATAAAATTGATCATTATAACAAGGTAGCTTATCACTATTATATACGTAATTGTTTATAAATATATTTGAATTATTATTTAAATCATCAAACAAATATATGGGACATTTGTAGGCTTTTAATTTGTTAATTAGTAGATTATTGTTCACTGATAAAAGTTTTAATAAAAATCTACAATTCAAAAATTTGAAACGGATACTCAAAGGAGGAAGCAAGCAAGGAGTCTATGCAAGTTGAATGCTTCACATTCAACTTGCATAGAATTTATTGGCGTTGTTTTCATAGCACCTAAAATTATTCGTAAATTTTTATTTTGAATTTTATTAAGATTGTCAATAATTTTGGAATCAGTAGCAAAACAGAAGAAAGCGTATTCAAAATGGCTTCTTACTAAAGATTTATACAATACTTAGGATCAGCTCCCCAGCTAAGACCAGCAAGGGATTTTAAAATGTTTGTTGATCTCGAAGCTCGATCTATTAGACAATCGACATATTTTTTCCAGCTTAAATTATGTTGAAAAGTAACACCTAAAAATTTTGCAAATGTTTCTATAGGAAGAGTTTGAGCTTTATAAGTAATGTTGATTTTAACCTGTCTGTTATGTTTATTAAAAATAACAATTTTACTTTTATTAGGACTTATTTCGAAATTTAAATACTGAAAATAATTAGATAATTTAGACAAAATAAAATTTAATTTATATTCTAATTTATAAATCGAAGAACCAGTCGAGTAAATTACTAGGTCATCCGCGAACTGAAGATTGTTTACGGTATGATCCATACCTATTATTTCATTAAGTCTATGTATGTACAAAATATACAATAATGGACTCAAAATACCACCTTGACTAACACCTCTGTAAGAAAACCTGGGACCGTGTAATTCGTTATTGGTTTTAACATATATGATACGCTTATTAAGATATTCATATATCCAAGTAACTAATTTACTGAGAATTCCTAAGGAGTATAGGGTTGAAGTAAGAATTTGCAAATTAACATTATTGAAGGCACCTACTACATCAAAAAATACACAAACTAAAAAAAAAAATATTGTTATCAATTGCGTTTTGTATATCTGTATATAGACATGCAATACTTTCTCGAGCGGATCGACTACGCCTAAAACCATATTGATTATTGGGAAGCAGATTATTAGTTTCAATATAGAACTCTAAACGTTGTTTCAATAGTTGTTCAAATATCTTTCCAACGCACGAAGTCAATGCTATAGGTCGATAAGATTCATAGCTGTTCTTGTTATTATTGGACTTCAAAACAGGAACTAAACAATCAACTATCTGGTATTGAATTTGTTAGCCAAAGTTTATTAAAGAGTAATAAAAGTTTCTTGCGATTTTCGTCATTTAACATTTTAATCATCTTATAAGATATAAAATCAAGACCACAGGAAGCTTCTTTTCTTGATTTGATGGCTGAATTTAATTCGGTTAAAGTAAAAGAATTTAATAGATATGAATTTGACATGTTAACGTTATGATCAGATAATAAAGGCGGACGTGGTGGCTCGACATAATCAGGAGTGTATTTTCTTAAAAACTTAGAAGCCAAAGTGGGATTTTCATCTAAGTGATCGCTACGAGGAATATAAGTTTTATTAAATTTACGTTAAGTTTTCCACATATAAGAAATAGGTGAGTTCCTAATAATATTTGAACAAAACTCTTTCTAACTATGAGATCTTTCCTTCTTTAGAATGATTTTCTTCTGAGTCTGATGTTTTTTCACCAAGGACCAGAAGGACGTTTATATGGTTTACTACGTTTACTAAACGACGTTTCAATATGAATCTGTGGATGTACAGAATGCATCCCTTTTGCACGTTGTTCTTGTTCATGTTCATGAATTTGCAGAACGATTGTTTAGCTGCCAGACAAATACATTCACAAAAAACTTTATATGAACTAAGAGGATCAGAAGATACAGAAAATCTTTCAGCATGTCATTTACATAATTTTTATAACAATCCCAATTTACTAAACGAGAATTAATGTGATGTGGTATCCTAACTGTTTGATGAGAACAAGATTCTGAAGCTGTATCAGTATCAATCTGCATGATTGTTATTTTAGGTAAATGATAGCTACCAAGCGGGTCATCGTGAACATCCCAGATGCAGTTTAATGCAATATTAGAGCTAACAAGTGTCAGATCTAGGCCATTCGGCCTCCATATGTTTGTACCTACAGTAGTAACTTGACCGTCATTCAATAAAACTAAATCACAATCATCAAAGGATTCTAATCTCTATCTCTAGAGTCAATATTGTTACAGCCCCAAACTGTGTGGTGAGCATTAAAGTCACCAATATAAGCAGGTTTAGGTAAACTATTGATAAGACTAGTAAATTTGTTAATTTGAAATCTAGGAAGAGTATAATTTGGACAATAAATAGAGACAATAGTTAGTGTTTTGTTTTTTATTTTTACCTGAATAGCTAAGTTTTGCAATCAAAATTAGTGTAAATAGTAGGTAATCTATCATATATAAACTTATTTTGAAAATAATTGCTACTCCATTGTGATTATTACCGCAAACATTACGTTCAACATTATAACCGTTGATTTTAAATATAAGCTCAAGCCTTAACCAGGTTTCTGATATTACAACAATATCTATATCATTATCATACAAAAATTTGGTAAGAATATGTCGACTGCATGATAAACTTTGAGCATTCCATTGCATAATCTTTAATTTGTGTGTGAATTTTGTAAGAGTAAATTTTTATTACTAAGAGTTTCACTAAAAATGTCCAATATATTTTTTGATGAAATTGTAGTATTTTTTGTTTTATTTAAGGTGATTAGTTTAATAATAGTTTCAATAAGAATTTTCATAGATTGAGAATCAGATGTTAAAACAGAAAGTAAGTTTTGAGGGTCCTTTTTTTTGGAAGGATCTAAGACTTAATACCTGGAATTTTTTTTTCATTAAATAGACTAGCATAACTTGATGGCTTGTGTTTATTTCTCTTTTCAATAATTTTTTGTTGTTTTATCGGACATTGAGCAGAAACGCTGATATGATTCCCATTACAGTGAGCACACACAGCTTTATCTTTTGGAGTTGTACATTCTTTATAGTTGTGATTGTTGCTACAAATTGAACACTTCTCGGAATTTTTACAGTATTTAGATATATGTCCATACCTTAAACACCGGTAACACTACTTAACTGGTGGAATATAGGGTGTGATACTATGTCTCCATCCATCCAAGTCAACATAGTCAGGTAGTTGATTGGCAGCGAACGTGATGACGATGGTCTGTGTCGAGAAAAGCCAGTATCAGTTATTACTTTTCTAAAAAATCTTCTTATACTTATAATTTTCTTAAAGCTTGAAATCATTGTATATATTTTTTTGTTACTATATTTAATTGGAACATTTCTTATAACTCCGGTAACTTCTGTAGATGACGCAGGAATGGTAGCTTTAAAATTATTCTCAAGTAAAAATGTTTTGTTATTTAGGAAAGCATTTGCCAGTGCAGATTTCTCAAAATATACACCAATTTTATATTTATTTAATGAATTTACTTCTTTATTATATCGTCGTAGGCATGTGGATATTGACAAATAATCTCTCGATCCAATAGGTTTTTGTGAGTCTGCTGAATCAACAAAAACTACAAACTCTGAACTAATAGAATCTTCTTGATACAGTCGGGTGTAGTCTGTGACATAATAAGGAACAAAAGAGTTCTCCTCCCCTTCCTCTTCAGATTCTGAAGACGTGGATTCGGGTAGCCGACCGTCCAAATCATCTTTATCAGTATCTTCATTTTCTTCCGTTTCTTCCCCATCTTGTGCCTCCCCATTTATTATCACATTTGTTACGATGACTAATAAAAATTCTATTGCAACTAATTGAGAAAATATACGCAAAAAAATAGATAGTTAAATTTAGTGACTATATCTTTCGAAGTTTCCCGCCAATCCTATCAGAACCTCAATTTTTTTTTTTGGTAAATTATCCCCTTTTAGGGTAAGGCAAAGGGTACTAAGCCCATGCAGCCATCGTCTTCTCTGTGATATATTACTGATGATATATCTTAATGTTTTGTTGCTCAAATATTATAACTTGATCTCTTCTCTTGATCTGTCTTCTTATTGCGTTGTTTATTGCTCAAATTGCTCAATATCAAACTCATTTGTTCAAATGTCACCAACGGTAGAAATGATAAAATTATAAATTGGTCTAAAGCAGTCTGTTTTTCTCAATAAAATTTGAATGGAGCGCGGGATTGCATCAGGATTTTTATAAATTTCTAACACAGAGTCAATAAATATTATTCTTTGAATATTAAAATGTGGGCAGTCAAAAAATAAGTGGTGTAGTGTTTGGTTATGATTATCGTTACAGAAATTGCAAACTGGAGAAGAAACTATGTTAACTTTATTTAGATGAGAGTTAAAGCGACGAAGCGAAGCGTTATACTACTACTAGTATATACTATATAAAATATAATTAGTGGAGGTTGAAAATTTTGGGTTGTCTAATGCTTTGAGTGCACTCATACTGTCTGATATGATAAGCAATTTATAATGATTATTTTGTTTTTGAATAAAATCTAAGCTCATTGATAAAGCATAACACTCTGCAGTAAAAATACTGGCATTGTTGGAGAGCCTAACTCCAATACCTATTTTAGACATATTATCATAGAAAGATGATGATACAGAGTTGGAGATTTTAGCTCCATCCGTATAGACTTGGTTATATTCTCTCCACTTACTTATTAAGTTATAAACATCTTCCTTATATTTCAGAGAAGAATCTATACAAACTTGCATATCACAAAATTTGGAATGATATTCATGTTGATAAGAAGGCCAGTTAACTGAAGAAAACATGTTATTTTAGGACTATAAATCTATGTTTGCAGATAGATATTTAAGTAAGAAGAAGGTTTGTGATCTATTTGCCAATGTAGATTGATGCTTTAATTTCTTTAGAAGGAGGTTGCTTTGATTGGATGACATTTTAAGAATAAATCTGTATGCTAAATATTTAAAACGAAGTGACAAAGGAGGAATATTGCATTCAATTTGTAATGAAATAATTGGTGTAGAACACATTGCTCCTGTGATAATTCGTAAGCATTTATTTTGTATTTTATCTAGTTTATCGACTAGGTACTGCGAGTGTGCAAAACAATGAAATCCATATTCAAAATGACTGCTCACAAGAGACTTATACGAGTGTCAACAGAATTTTGGGATCAGCACCCCAGTATACTCCTGTTAAGGCCTTAAGTATATTAACAGCTTTTAATGCACGGTTTATTAAACAATCAACATAATTATTGAATTTATAATTGTTTTGAAACAATACACCTAAAAATCGAACACTATTTACAATTGATAAAAGATTCCTGTTATAGATTACACGAATATTTGACATATGAACAGATTTTTTGAAAAAATTACAACTTTACTTTTTTCTGAATTTATATCTAAATCGAGACTTTCAAAATACTCATTTAATGACTGTAAGCTTGAGTTTATTCTTGTAACCAGAGTTGATACATTTTTTCAGAACAATATATAACCAGATCATCTGCAAATTGGAGATTTTGTACATGAGTGCCAAGTATTAAATTCATCTTATAGATATATATAATGTAAAGCAGAGGACTCAAAATTCCGCCTTGTGAAACACCCTTATAAGAGTATCTTGGACCATAAAGCTGATTGTTATGTTTCACAAACAGTTTCCTGCTATAAAGAAAACTATAGATCCAATTTACTAATTTTGCCTGGAATCTGTAAGCTTAGTAGAATAGAAGAAAGGGTATTCAAATTAACATTATTAAAGGCACCAACAACATCAAAGAAAACTGATACCATGTACTGTTTTTCTGATAAAGTATTGTGTACCTATATCTAGACAAACATGACTCAGACTTTCTCTAGCAGAACGACCTCGCCGAAAACCGAACTGATTGGATGGTAAGATATTATTATGTTCTATATAAAACTCTAATCTTTGTTTGATCAATTGTTCCAGAATTTTACCAATAAATGAAGACAGTGTCTTTGCCTGGCTTGAGGATGGGGATAATGCAATCAGTTTTCCACTGTTCAGGGATTAAAAACTCTGACCAAAGTCGATTAACTAATTCTAGGAACTTTGATAAGCTAGTGTTGTTCAGTAGTTTTATCATTTTGTATGAAATACAATCCAGACCAGTAGCTGTATCTTTTCTAGATTTTAATGCTGCTTTGAGTTCAACTATTGTGTAATTATTAATTAAATAAGAATGCTGGGAAGAGACAGTATTTGACTGTGATATTTGTTTGTTACTTACTGTATCTGGTGTATATTTACATAAAAATTTACTAACTAATTCATCATTGATAGACTGAGATAATGAGTATTTTGAATGGAATTTTCGCATGTTCGTCCAGATATAACTCATAGGTCTTAATCTTGATATAGAAGAAGAAAATTTTTTCCATGAGAGTCTTTGGTCATATTTTAATGTTCTTTTTTTAAGGCCTGACTGCGCTTGAAGTTAATAAAGTTTTCTGTAGTAGGGTTTGATTTGAATACAATATATGATTGTTTACATGAGTCTACTGCTTTTGCACATTTATCATTCCACCATGTTAAAGGCTTTCGTTTTCTTAAATTGGAAACATTTTTATTTATTGTAACATGCTTGTGACAAAAACAATCAATGTTGTTGTCACAAGCATGTTGAACAGTGGGTAATTTTGCTTTATAGGTAATTGATTTATTTACAGCTTCTAAAATAATACTACAAAAGTTGTTGTAACTTGATATTGGATCTAAACAATTAATTACAAAACCTAATAACATTTCATCTGCATTCTTTTGGTAAAATTTCCAATCAACTAATTTCAGGTTGGCGTGAGGACTGACGTTGGAGTATTCAAAAGAAGAGTATACAATAGAATCGAAGTTATATTTTGTCAGAGTGGGAAGGTGATAACTGCCTAAAGGTGAAGAAAAAACCTGCCAATCACAATTGAGAGCTATGGATGCCGATACCATTGTTAAATCTAGTGCATTAGGTCTCCAGATGTCCGAACCTACTGTCGTAGGTTGAGTGTTATTTAGAAGAATCATATTATTATCATCTATTATATCTAGAATGTCTTTTCCACGACCATCTGTACAATGACAGCCCCAGGAAGAATGTAATGCATTGAAATCTCCAGAATATTAATGGTGTTGGGAATGACTGCAGCAGATTATTTAGTTTATTTTTTTCAAACCTAGGTGTACAATTCTTAGGACTATAAAAACTGACTATTGAAATCATTTTGTTGTAAATTTTTAGTTGGATAGCAATATTTTGTATGGATTCATCAAAGAATGTATATGTATCTAATTTTTTGTAACTTAAACTATGATGAATTATAATAGCAACTCCATTGTGGTCATTTCCACAGTCATTTCTTAAAACATGATACCCTTTTATTGTAAATTTTGTAAACTTGGTCTTAACCAAGTTTCGGAAATTAATGCTATGTGAATACAATTATCATAAAGAAACTTTTTGAATTCTTGTTGATTGCTTAACAAACTTTGTGCATTCCACTGTAATATATTTAGGTAGTGAGTGAATTTGAAGGATTTTTATTTCTATGCTGTACAGTTTCTTTTAAATAATTAGTTATATTTTGTGTATTAATTTTTATATTTTCAGTTTTATTTAATGATAATTCAGTTTTATAAAATAATAAATTTTAGTTAAGGTTTCTGTTAGTACGCTAAGTGCTTGCTCATTAGATAGTCATATTTATTAATTTCTGACTATCCTCAACTTTATTTAATCTCGGCAATTGTTCATTATTATTGAATAAATTTGAGAATGCAGTTTGGCTATATTTATTTTTGTTTTCCTGTATTTTTTTCCTTTTAATAGGGCATTGTGCTGAAATTGATATATGATTTCCTGAGCAGTGAACACAGACAGCTTTATCAGTTGATGTGGTACAGTCTTTGTAGCAATGATCTAGTGAGCAGATGGAACACCTCTGATTGTTATGGCAGTATTTAGCAAGATGCCCAAATCTTAGACATTTAAAACATTGCTTAATAGGTGGGATATATGGTCGAACCGGGATTCGCCACATTTTTATTAAGACTAAGGTCTGGCAATGATGTGGATGTTGCAAAAGTAATTGCAACAGACTGAGTCGGAATCAACTGGAATTTGTTGTCAATTTTGGATTTGCGCATTATACGTCTTACGCAGATATTTTTTTTAGAACTAGAATAGCCTTAAATATTTTTTTATTTGACATATCAGTTGGGACGGATAACTCCAGTTAATTCAGTACTCGCTGCGGGGATGGTGGCTTTTAAATTTTGCTCCTTAAGAAATGTGAAGTTGTCTAAAAACGCGTTTGCGAAATTCGGCCTATCGAACACTACACCAACTTTAAATTTATTAATTTTTTTTAAATATTTAGTACCCTTTATGAATCTAGTGAAACAACTACTGAGATACATGATATTTCTTGAGCTTAGTGGAGTTTCATTCGAGCTTTCAATGAAGACGATAAATTCTCTACCATTTGGACTGTCTTCCGGGTATCTTCTACTATAATCATTCACCATATATGTTTTATATTTGTCAGTCTCGTCGTCGACGTCTGGTGACATATATTCGGAATCACTGGTGTCTGATTCTACTAGCGTAGGTGTGCCAGTAGTGTCTGCTTTTTTCCTTTTCTTCGGCATTTTGAATCGAGTTAAAAGATATGAAACTCTCACCAGAAGATTGTTGCAATGGGAAAATTAACTGATTATATATACAAATTTACAATAAATTTTACAATATTATACAAATTTAATCCTATTTATCAGGAAAATTAAATAAATTCGACAAATAATGAAAAAGGCGCCTGATAAGTTCAGTAAGAGAACAGGAACAGTTAAGCAGAGCGTAGAGAGTAGTGAGAGCACGCACGTTTCTTCTCAACCGGATGGGTAACCATTTCAACTCTTGTCTGTAGGCGGAAACGTGGTCATATTTACGGAGACAATATAAAAATCTAATGCCATAATTCAAAAGCCGATCAAGTTTATTCAGCAAGTCTGAATTCAGATCAAAGTAACACACGTCACCATAGTCGATGATGGGAAGGATTAAGGTCTGCACAAGCATCGTCTTAGTATTGATGGGTAGTGTACGCGCAAGCAAGGGCGATGACATCTCACATCGCTACATACAGCTGATCTACGAGTTGCCGCCTTTCGCCGTGTCCCCACCGTTACTCGCCTCACCCCCGCATTCAGACTACTGGAAAGCACAACGCAAGGCGCGCGCACCTACTACTTTTGTACTAACTTGAAATTATTACTATCAAGCTAATTATACAAATTAGATATAAAATATTTGTTTTGTTGTATCAAACACAAACAAAGTGGCGACCGTGACAGGACACGTCTACAACAGTCTACATTTAAAGTATAAGAACAAAGAAACAGTGTCAACAGTTAAAATAACGGAAACTCAGCTGCTTAACAACAGGGCCTGGAGGACTATTTTGCTACGATTCCGGAGGTCAACCTAAGTTAAGTGATCTGTTCCTGTTTTCCTTATTTTCAATATCCAATCTCCTTTGTTTTTTGTGTAAGAAGTGTTGTTATTTTCTTGGGCATACTATTGAAGTATCTTGCTATGCATACTTCCTACGCCTGTAAATTATTAACGTTTTGGCTATTTTTTACGCTGCCGCTTGCGCCACCGCCGCTCTCATATTATTTACATTGTTTTAAAATCATATACTGCTTAATCATTTAAATAATTACTGTTGCATTTTAAAAACAAAAACATACTTCATGTTTATATTATCTTTTCTTTTTTATACTGTAGTACTATAAAATCATTGGTGTTTTAAAATACTATTTACATTTCACTAAATTACAACGATTTTACATTTGATTTGCCACGATCTTAAACTTAAAATATTCTATAATTGTGCGCATCTATATACAATAAGCTTATTTATTTGTGTTTGTTAATGCTATGCTATTGTGCGCATACATACGCTTATTTACTAGCGTTTTACAAAAGTAAAACTCTAGTAAATATAATCAGCAATAAATAAGCTAGTAAATAAAAATGTACTAGCTTATTTATTGCTGAATTAATCAAATAATATTAAAATCTTTATTTACTTTACATAAAATAGCAATTGCCGCTTTTAAAAAATATTACCCGCTTTTAAAAATAAAATATTTGTTCACGAATATAACGGATTTTTTGGCCGAACATTTCCAGGGACTTCGGTGCAAGTACGAATCATCGCGATAACGGTACTTGTCGCGTGGTCGGCCGGCGCTTGCGAAATCCGAACTTGCCTAGCGGGATTGGAACAACTACGAGCGGCTATTGTTCACCGAAAGGATAACTAGTTTGAGCGATAACTTTATCTATTCATTCTTTGTTCTCTCTTTACAATGCCGGACAGTGAATCGACTTGTTTAAAGGATACTTTGAAGAAACGTAGTTCGATTAAAGGTCGTTTAACGAAATTTAAGGAATATTTAGCAGTTTTATCTCAAATTAAACCTTCGGATTTAACTGGTGCTCAAATAAAAAAAATCTCTTTACGATTAAGTAAATTTCAAGAATTGTTTAATGTTTTTGGCGAATTGCAAGACCAAATAGAAATTTTATGTATCGACTACAATGAACAGCTTAAGGAAAGAGATTTCATAGAGAGCCAGTTCTATTCTTTGATATCGATTGCGCAAGATTTAATCGAGTCGATTCCTCAAAATAAGGAGCAGGTCGAGGGTTCTGTAAAATCTAGCCAATCGGAAACTTGTACTCATGCATTTAATTCAGTAAAATTGCCCACAATTAAACTTCCGTATTTTTACGGAAATTACTTAAAATGGCTGGAGTTTAGAGACACATTCGACTCACTCATTAATTCAAATGATTCTATACCTGCAATAAATAGGTTCCATTATCTGAGGTCTGCTTTAGAGGGAAGTGCTGCCGTTGTAATAAATTCAATAGAATTTACCTCGCAGAATTACAAGGTTGCGTGGGACTTGTTATGCGAAAGGTAAAATAATAAAAATATTTTGATTAACAATCATCTGAAGGCATTATTTAATATAGAACCTATTACAAGAGAATCTTATAAAGCCTTGCGTTATCTCATTGATCAAGTTTCAAAAAATTTAAGAGCTCTTAGTACTTTAGGCTTACCTACGGAGCAATGGGATATTTTGGTTATATTTATGGCCTCGTCTAAGTTAGATATAACTACAAATAGAAAGTGGGAGGAATACAAAGGCAATCTCTCTGATTTACCCACTCTGAAAGAATTTAATACGTTTCTTCGTAACCGGGCCGACGTTTTAGAAACCACTCAAGGTACCCGTTGAGAGAAGCACGCCCATGATTATAAATCTAGCTATAAGTCACAATCATCCTCTAAATCATTTGTTACTGCTAGTACTGAGGTGGCAAAACGTAGTGTTGTGTGTAGTATTTGTAAAAAAGATCATCGTGTTTATTTATGTCCTTCATTTTTAGATTTAAGTTTAGAAGACAGACAGAATGAAGTAAATAAATTAAAATTATGTTCAAATTGTCTTCGCGAGGGTCATAATGCACACAGGTGCCGATTAAAGGGTTGTTGTCGCTCATGTAAGGGGAAACATAATAGTTTGCTCCACAAACAAGTTGAAGAGTCGTTGACGGCTGCGCCTGTTTCTTTGGCAGTGACTAGTACTAAACAGGTACTACTCTGTACAGCTGTAGTAGATATTGTTAACCCACAGAATAATAACTGTCAAAGGGCACGCATTTTGCTCGATACGGGCAGCCAGTCTTGCTTCATAACCAATAGTTTCAAAAATAAATTGGGTATGTCTGTATATCGAGTAAAGCCTGTTAACATATCTGGGATCAATAATATAGGGTTTAACATATCTGAGCGTTGCTGTGTTCAATTAAATTCTAGATTATGTTCCTTTACTGCTGAGTTGACATGCTTGGTTGTACCTAGAATCACTGGCACTGTGCCTAGCAATGAACTCGAGCTAAATAATTTAAAGCTTCCATTAAATATTGAGCTTGCTGACCCTACCTTTTATCAGCCAAACGATATTGACTTACTTATAGGTGCAGATGTGTTTTGAGATATTATAGGTACACAGCAGATAAAATTAGGAAAAGACCTGCCTACATTGCAAGACTCGAAGCTGGGGTGGCTCGTGTCTGGTCCGATAGGTAATGGTACTTGTCAAAATAGTATTAAGTGTAATTTTCGTCAATTAGATATTCATGAGAGTCTGAGAAAGTTTTGGGAAGTAGAAGAGTTGCCTACTACAAATAAAAATTCATTATCTATAGAAGAACAATTATGTGAATCTCATTTTGTAAATAATACTACTAGATTAAGTAACGGTAGATTTTCAGTTAAAATGCCATTCAAAGAATTACCTGAGAGTTCTCTAGGTAAATCATTTTATAATGCACGTGGGAGATTTTTGAATCTTGAGAAAAAATTAATAAAAATTATGATCTAAAGAAAGATACTCTGAATTTATTAAGGAATATCAGGATTTAGGGCATTTGTCAGAAGTTGAGCGCCCGCCATTCGGTTTTTATTTACCTCACCATGCGGTTTTGCGTGAGGAGAAAGAGACAACTAAACTTACGGTGGTGTTCGATGCGTCTGCCAAGTCATCGTCTGGAAAGTCGCTAAACGACATTCAATTGATAGGGCCTGTAATTCAAAGCGCTTTGTTTTCTGTTTTGTTACGTTTTCGAATACATAAATTTGTACTGATTGGAGACATAGAAAAAATGTATCGCCAAATAGAAATAGATAATTCTCAACGTCATTTACAACTTATATTGTGGCGTGAAAACGAGGAACAACCTATCAAAATATTTAAATTATGCACGTTGACTTATGGTACGGCTTCAGCTCCTTATTTGGCCACAAGATGTCTCTGGCAATTAGCTCAGGAATGCAAAGATAAAACTATTTCTAATGTAATAAAACGAGATTTTTATATGGACGATTTAAACACGGGCTCAAATAGTGTTGTTGATTTAAAGAAAATATATAACGGTGTTACTGAAACCTTGAAAACTGCTTGTTTCCCTTTGCGTAAATTTCGCACAAATTGTCCAGAGCTATTTGAAAATGATTCCAATGCATGTGAGGTGCACGACTGGAATAAACAGTCTAGCGTACTAGGACCACCGTACTAGGTCTAGCGTACTAGGTCACCAAAATCAGACGAACTATTCTTTTCTACTGATATACAGGTTAATGATGTGGTCACTAAAAGGACAGTTACGTCCATGACGTGCAAGATTTTTGATCCATTAGGCTTATTATCAGCGTGTATCATTAAATTAAAAATATTTCTACAACAGTTGTGGAGCAATAAAATGGATTGGGATCAACCTATTCCTAGTAATGAGGCTCGTCAATGGACTGTTTTTGTAAAAAATGTAGCTCAACTGTCCTCAATAGCTATACCTAGACATGTATTAAAATATAATGATTGCGAAATTGATTTACATTGTTTTGTGGATGCGTCTCAGCACGCATATGGAGCTATTGTTTACTTGCGATCTATAAATAGAAAGGGACTGGTTAATGTACAGCTATTATGCAGTAAGGCACGCGTCGCACCATTGACCGCGTTGACAATCCCGCGACTTGAATTGTGTGGTGCGTTGCTAGGAGCACGATTATGTGCAACGGTCGTAGAATGTCTTCCTTGCACGATTCGTAGTAGAACTATGTGGACTGATTCTACTAGGTTGATTGTGCTAGGTTGGCTGAAAACTCAGTCTCGAAATTTAAAAACCTTTGTTTTAAACAGAGTTAACGAAATAAACAATATTACTAAGGGGTCCGTATGGATGCATGTTCCGACGGATCAGAATCCTGCGGATTTAGCATCTAGGGGGGTTGATCCGCAACAACTTAAGGATTCTACCCTGTGGTGGCGAGGTCCTTCCTTCTTGCTCAAGGAAGAAACAGATTGGCCTAGTCAAGGGTCCTTACCCACAAACAATTTACCAGAACTTAAAGTATTCGTAAGTACTGAATATAACGAACAAACAAATAACTGTTCACTTGTAGAATTGGAAAAATATTCGTGTTATAATAAATTAAAAATAATTGTAGCTTATGTGTTAAGATTCGTAAATAAATGTCGTAAAACGCTGTAAATTCTGGTACTTTAGAGCCTGATGAATTGGAAAATGCATTAATATTACTTGTAAAACAGTCTCAAATAGAATCATTCGCAAAAGACATTTATAGTATTAAAAATAATAAAAATTTACATCATAAGTCTAAGCTATTACCTTTAGATCCTTTTATAGATAAGCTTGGAATCCTTCGAGTGGGTGGTAGATTACAGAACTCGGATTTTAATTTTAACAAAAAAACATCCCATTTTATTAGATAGTAAACATAACTTCTGTAAGATACTTATGAGGCACGAACACATACGTTTATTTCATGCTGGCCCGCAGTTATTGCTGGCTGTTGTACGCGAGGAGTTTTGGCCCATCGGGGGTAGAAATTTAGCTCGTAGTATAACAAAAAAGTGTACTACTTGTATACGCTTGCGTGGTGAAGTAATAAAACCAATAATGGGTACTTTACCGGCTGTAAGAGTAACTTCCAGCTTTGCCTTTGATACATGTGGAGTGGACTTTGCAGGGCCGTCCCTTATAGCTAATAAGAAGGGGCGGGGTAGCAATGTAACCAAATGTTTCCTTGCACTGTTTGTATGCCTTCAAACAAAGGCTCTTCACTTAGAAACTGTGAGTTCAATGTCTACTGATGCATTTATTCTTTGCCTACGCAGGTTTGTGTCTCGACGGGGTCGACCTCAGATAATTTACTGATAATGGTACTAATTTTGTGGGTGCGAGGAATGAACTGGGTAAAGTTGTTAGAGCTAGCCGTCAGTCTGTGTCCGATTTCGCAAGCGCAGAAAAAATTAAATTTGTATTTAGTCCCGCTTATGCATCTCATTTTGGAGGTATATGGGAGGCCGGTATTAAATCCGCAAAGAGCCATTTAAAACGCGTAGCAAGCAATACTTCTCTAACATTCGAGGAATTAGCGACGCTTTTTTCCCAAATAGAAGCAATCCTTAACTCCCGTCCTTTATCTTCTCTCTCGTCCGACCCTACTGATTTATACCCACTGACTCCTGGACACTTTCTAATTGGGCGACCTCTGATGTCGGTACCATCTCTGCCTGTCACCACTACAAGGCCAAATAGATACGAGAAAATTGAGCAGCTGAGACAGCACTTCTGGGAGCGTTGGCGCAAGGAGTTTATCGGCGAGCTCCAGCTACGAACGAAATGGCGAACTCGTCAACGGGATCTAGCAGTTGGAGACATGGTTGTCCTGAAAGAAGAGAACTTACCGCCACTACGATGGCGCCTTGGGCACATAATCCGATTGTACCCTGGTCCAGATGGCGTAAATAGAGTAGCTGATATAAGCACTTCAAAGGGAACTGTGAAGAGAGCATTCAATAAAATATGCCTTCTTCCAACTTCACCAGATAACTAACAGAAGAGAGAAGAAAGAAATATATCCCATATTAGTACTATGCTTGAAAAAACGTCTTTCAACGGGGGCAGTATGTAGGCGCAAGCAAGCGCGATGACATCTCACATCGCTACATACAGCTGATCTACGAGTCGCCGCCTTTCGCCGTGTCCCCACCGTTACTCGCCTCACCCCCGCATTCAGACTACTGGAAAGGCACAACGCAAGGCGCGCGCACCTACTACTTTTGTACTAACTTGAAATTATTACTATCAAGCTAATTATACAAGTTAGATATAAAATATTTGTTTTGTTGTATCAAACACAAACACGTAGGGTCCAGGTAACCCGCTGATTTACACTAGCGACTTGCGTCTGCCAATTTAATGTGGAATCAATGTGCAACCCGAGATCTTTTACAGTTTTACTGAGAACAATCATTGATCCATTGAACAGAATTGGTGGAAGAGAAGTAGTTACAACCCTACTGAGCATATGCGAGCTACCAACAATAATTGCTTGACACTTTGTCGGGTTCACACATACCCCAAATTTCTCACTCCAGTTGTGTATTGCTATTAAGTCTTTGTTTAAATCATCAATGGCTTCAGATAAACAGTCTAGTCGTCTCTGAGCGTACAGCTGAAGGTCATCGGCGTAAAGATGATACGGACACTGAAGACAGCGAGAGAGAAAATTGATGAAAATGGAAAATAGCAATGGAGATAGTATACTGCCTTGTGGAACGCCAGCAGTAAGGCTACGCCAACAAGATGATAACTCATCAACGCGGACAGACTGCTGCCGTCCTTGAAGATACGACATAAACCAGTCCGATACCTTAGGGGAAACCATAAGATGGGACAGAATGGTTAGAAATAATATGTCTAACGGCATTGAAAGCGTTCGAGAAATCTATTAAGACTAGAATGGTGACTTTACCTTTCTCAATACCTTCTCTAATGTCGCCAGTCACTTTTAGGAGAGCAGTGGTAGTACTGTGCCCGGGCCTGAACCCGGATTGGTAGGGACTTAACAAGTTATTGTCAAGAACAAAATTTGAAAACTGAGCGTGGGCACAGGCTTCAAGCACTTTGGACAGGAAAGGAAGGATAGATATGGGTCGGAAATGATTGGGAAGGCTGGGATTAGTGATTTTGGGTAAAGGACGGACGTAAGCCATTCTCCATAAGGATGGATACTGACTCGAGTCAAGGGAAAAGTTTATGATGTGAGTTGATAGCGGGTAGGATATAGTCCAGGATTGTGATAACCATTCGACGACTAATGCCATCATGGCCCACAGCCCTAGACTTTATGGATAGGATAATCTTATTGATTTCCCCCAATGTGACCGAGGAATAACAAAATGAAGTGATAGTTGGGCGAGGCAGACTCATAATATAATTTTTAGTCTCAGTTGTGACTTGGCGATCCAGTAAAGAGATTGTTGTAAATGTCACGTATATATATTTAAGACTAGTAACACTGTAAAAAAGAATAATAAAAAAGGTGGCTGACTGAAGCTTACTAGAGTCGTGTAGTTTTCCTTCCTTTTTCCTAATATTCAATATTACAATATAACATCAGGTGTGGTTCCGACAGTTAAAAAACATCGTTTTATTAGTCCGAAAAATATTTTATATAATTTGCGCAAGTCCGATTCAAGCAGTCCAAGCAATTTAAAATGACGACGCCATTACCCAAATTACAACCACCAAACACACACTTCAATTCCCACTAACAAGGCATAGGCATGTCAGGGCCTCCCACTAACATATATACACTTTATTGCACATAAATTTACAGTACGAATCATAATAATAAAATGTAGTTCACAAAGGTGGACTTATTTCTAATAGAAATTTCTTCCAGCCAACCTGTAAGTGTGTATCTAATATTAATAGTGAGAACCTCAAAGCAATAGACAGAGTTATACATAATTTAAATGAGCAATAGAATAATAATTTGTGCAATTTTACCTAGAATATTTTTAACTAACTTACATAGGTACAATAAATAAATACTACATAAATTGCTTACTGTATATACATAAATATATACATGCATATTTATACCTACATACATACATATAAATACTATATATACACACATACATAATACATACATACTTAATTAATAATATAACAGATATATAGAATGATGGTGAGAATGTGTTACTTATGACGATTTTATAGCTGTACAACTTGACGACTGTAAGCTCTGCTTAAGTCTGCGTTTAAATGTGTTAGCAGATGGGCTCTGTTGTACTGCAGAGGGCAGATGATTCCACATTTGGGCAGCTCGAAAGGTAAATGACTGTAGAAGGAAGTTGGTATTGCATTTGGGTAGGTCAAGATTGTCGGAGTAGCATGGACGAAGAGAACGAGATGGGAGAGGCAGCATTTGAAACCGCGATCGAAGGTATTGTGGGGAGCAAGGGTCTTTTAAGATTTTATAAAGCGCTGACAGAACATGCATATTACGACGCTCACGGATTGGTGGCCACTTCAGCTCAGTGCGAAAGTGAGAAATATGGTCGTATTTGCGAAGTTCGTATATGCCCACTAACCTATCTTTCCAAAACAGGCCTTTGGTGGATCTTTCCGACATGGACGAGGACCCAGATCAAGAAAGTCCTCCTCTATCGGCAGGCTCCACCACGACTTTGGTACCCGTGGATGATACAGGAGTGAAGCAGGTAGTATTCATGGGACGAACAACCAGGGCCTCAAAAAGGGGCCTTGGGGGAAAGGGGATCTTGATCCACCCTCATCGAAGGAGAAGAGGGTCAAGACAGGGACTGAGGACCGGCTAAGAAGGATAGAGGAGAGGCAAGTGTCATTGGATTCCACCATGCAGGAGGTGCTAAGGGAAATTAGAGGCCTGACAGCAGCTGTAGATGGTCTTAAAACAACCGTTACCCAGAAAATGACATCTCCCTTTTTTTAAGTTTTTTTTGAGCATATTTTTAACAATTAAAAATTTGCTCAAAAAATGTTTAGTTGATAATATACTGACCCATACTTAGCCTTATTGCAATACCGCAATAATCCAAAGAACAGTTTGTGTTCTCCTGCACAGTTACTGATGTCACGCAAGCTTCGTAGCAAATTACCATTGTTTGAGAATGAGCTTATACCTAAATTATGTAATTATGAACAAATTAAAAGGTTTAATGATAGAAACAGAGAGAAGATGAAACATCATTTTAATAAACACACAAAATCACTTCCTCCGCTGCAGGTAGGTGATAACATTTATTATAAAAAGCAGCCAGAGTCACATTGGTCTCCAGAAATTATATCACAGTCAGGTCCGGAGCCAAGGTCTTATACAATTACTTCTGCTGATGGTATATATCGTAGGAACAGACAACACATTCTTAAGCCAAAACATCATACAAATTTTACAGTGTCTAACAATAATAACACGTCATATGATAATTACAGTTACGTTTCTCATCCCAGTCCTTCAAAAACAATCACATCACACAATCAAAACACTCCAAATGTATGATGTACAAGTCCAGGTAGATTTTCATCGTTTGGTCGTAGGATTATTACTCCTTCAAAGTATAAGCATTAGTTTTAAGTACTTCTTATTGTTCAATTAAGATTATTTTATTAATAATATTTTATTAATCTTTGTAATATTGTCTTAACCTAGAAAGAAATGTCGCATCACGTATCATCTTGTTACACCGATTCCGTGCTAATTTGTAAAGGCTCCAGTTTTCAGTGGTACGGTCCCTTTTAAATTTACGAAAGGCTCAATCCCTCCGCCGCATTGCCATACGTACTCCTTTCGATATCCATGGTGCAGGTGACTTCTTGAGTTTAATTTTCTTTATAGGAGCATGGACATCATAAAGGGTGAGTATAGTGTCATTGAAGAACCTTGTCATCTACATTGGCTGCAGTAAAAAGAGGTTCCCAGTCGAGGGAAGAAGCATCATGACACAATTTGTCTAAATCCATCCTACCGAAACAACGCACGTGCAGAACCTTAGGGCGAGACTTAGGAGGTTTAAGGGTATAGGAAATGTAAACAAGGTCATGACGTGAGAAGCCAGGTGCAGGAAGTTGACCGTATGAGGAAGGTAAGGAAGGGTTGGATGAAAGGATTAAATCAAGCCAGGTATCATCACCAATAAGATTGTGATGGGTAGGTTGCAGAGGTAACACGTGGAGGCTGGCTGATTCAATAATATGAAGGAGTTTACGGGAACGAGGACCACCGGATGACAGGTCTGTATTGAAATCACCCATGATAATATGATGTGTGTACTCTGACCCAAAGGATTCTAGGACTTGTTCGAGTTGAGAGAAGTAGTCCGTGGCTGGAGAACAATAAACAACTCCAAGGACAGATTTAACTCCTTTCACAATCAGTTCAAGAAAGAGATATTCAGCGGATGCGGAAAATTGCGAAGGAGAAGAGGCAAGAATTTTATAGGAAAAGTCAGAGCGAAGATATATGGCCACACCACCCCCTCCCATGCCAATCCTATCATATCTGATAAGGATGAAGCCCGGAAGAGGGTAAGTAGCAGTAGGAAGGTTAGGTTTAAGCCAACTTTCTGAAACCAGGATGGCGTGAGCATTAACATTTGAGAAGGTGGCTAAAAATTCACTATAGTGACTGGCCAAACTTTGAGCATTAATATGACACACATTAAGACACGTATTCTTCTTTGAAGAGAATACCTGATTCAGTGAATCAATAAGCGAGTCTGATGAAGAGGAAAAACTTGAGTTGCACAAATCTGAAGAATCATCGGCAGAATAATAAATATCACTATCAGAAGACATTATAAATAATATATATATACTAGCTTTCTGCCCGCGGCTTCGCCCGCGTGGATTTCGGGATTGGGTGTATAGAGGGTTAAGGGTCATAGCTACATATGCGCGGAAGTCGGTTTAAGGCGCGAAGGTTTTATCGCGCTTCCCGTGGGACTATCCGTTTTTCCGAGATAAAAAATGCCGCAAAACTCCTCAAGAATCACTCTATCTATTGATGAAAACCGCATAAAAATCTGTGCAGTAGTTTTTGAGCGAAGCCTTTATTGCGGTCCAGTAGTTTAAGCGTGAAGAGGTAACAAACAAACAAACAAACAAACACACTTTCGCATTTATAATATTAGTTGGGATATATATATATATATATATATATATATATAATATATATGTATGTATATAATAAATAAAAAAAATCAAATATAATTATATATAAGCTTACAAAGTAACGAGCAATATATATTATTTGTTCACCACCCGCCAGCTGCAACTGCACAAAAAAAAACAAGACAAACGCACAGATACAACAATATAACAATCACGGAATAATAATGGAATAAATATATACGAATATACAACTAGTGCAGACTGCATCCAAGAAAAAAGTGAATACATAACAACAACAAGTAACGTCTTTAGCTGCAGTAACAAATTGTTCGACGAAACGGAACGCAACAGAAACATCAAATTTGACATAAATGTTAACAAAAGAAAAGGCTGTATGGCTAGCCTACCTTGGTGAATGGAAAAAAAATATAAAAATGTCAAACAAAGTGTCAACATCAAGCCGCAAATGTTACGTCAACAAAGAACAATAGAAATCCTTGCGATTTTATTTTCGGGTATCGATTACCTACTACTCTTTGGACTTTATAGTTTGTGAAATCATAGAAATCATAAATAATCTTCAACAAAGCGAGCAACACCCAACAACTTGTGAAAACATAGATCAATAGGCTTGTTGCCTAAATTTCAGTAGTTAGATACTCATATACCTTGATGCCTATTCTATACAAAATAATTATTATTTTTGAAAAAAAATGCTTATTTATAAGAATAATTTTGCATTTAATTAAATATTTGACATTAGTCATCAAAAACGCTCATGACTGTCATGGCGTCTTGAATGACGTCACGCCGTGCAATACACAGCTGTTTTAGTATCGGAATATTCGGTATTGTGAAGTTATTTTAATAAAAAATGTATTCATCGTATTACAAGTACTGCATAGTGCCCCAGTGTACAAGCACAAGTATAAAAACACCAAAAAAAATATTTATATACGTGCCAAACAATCAGCAGATACGTAAAAAGTGGCTGACACTCGCGAGAAGGAATGATGCCCATTCTTTGTCGCACTTCCACAAGACACTTGGGAATGACATTTTGACTTTGACGTTTCGCACGGCGTGACGTAACACTTTAATTGGTGTTTGCTGTCACGTGACTTATGGCTTATTTTGTGCAATTTTATTTTATAAAAATATAAATAATCAAAAGTTATTATTTTATAAAGCTTTGTTTTTTCATAATTAAATGATCATCTTAATAGTTATGCAACCTAACGCATCAGATTTGTTCATAGTGGATACAAGCCTATTGTGGGTATTGAACCAGTATTATGTAACAACTTTACATTGAGGAGAACATGTTGAACTATAAAAAATACATAAATGATATTGAACAAACAAGGCATGAAGATTACTATTGTTTTCGCGGAGTAGGTATCAAAGTGCAATTAAGAAAGTACAATGCTACTATGGGGAATGACAGCAAAATAATGTCTATCTCTTTGCAGACAGGGCACTGGATGCTGACATCTCACCTCCTGATTTCTTTGGATACCGAGCAACCAGGGAATGGAGCTCCGCCACAGAAGTGATCTTGTGGCGGTCACCGTCGTCGGACGAGGGCTTGATTAAATGTCCAACATGCCCTGATACCGAAGTGTAGACACGCCCGTGTGAAAACAGTCTGCCTAGTACGTGTCAGGAACTCCTTTAGTGTGATGGATGAGGTCTTCAATGACGCCTTCGCTCTCCAGACAATAGATTTGACGGCGACATCCGCAAACTTGACGAGTATGGGTCTGGGACGGTCTTTGTTTGGCATACGAAGCCGGTGACACACTTTTATGGAGTTAGATGCAATATCCTTCAGACCCATGGTATTTAGTAGAGTGTTGAGGACAAGAGCCTTGCAGTCTTCTGTTTCGCACTCCTTGACACCTAAGTAAATGAGTGCTTTACGTCGGCTCCTCATCTCAAGGTTATCGACGATATTGGAGCACTCATTGATTTGCTTACGTAGGATGCCTAACACATTAAATATAAGCTCCCGGAAGGTACGAAACTCGTCAGCTACCTTGGAGACGGTGTCCTTAGCTCCGCCAGCTCCCTGTATTTGTGCTTCCAGCTCACTCATTTTTTTGCGAAACTCTCTTCAAGGGTCTTCTGAGCTTGTTGAATCATCTCTAGTTGTGACATTTTGAGTGTTTGTTCAGTGTAAAGACAATTTATTGAAGTGCAGTTGATGGCTGGCAGGTGCTTAAAGTTTTTGCGACTGTAATTACATACAGACTATGATAAAAACGTAAATACAAGATAATTGTGTATTATTCACTGCATAAACCTTACTATTTTACACTATTTGTAGCAAAACTAATAAATAAAATTAATTTAAAATTGTGGCAAAAAAAAACGCGTCTATTCTTTTCTAACACCTACCCTCGAAAAAAAAAACGCCTACTACTACTACTATGCCTTCAATATTTTTTAATCTGTATTGACATGTACTTCGCCCATGGATTGTTTACATTCCTTCTTCCTTTCTGTAATGCTGTAATGGCCGGACGTAGTTTATACAATAATTGTAATGTTTTATATTTTAACCGATTTAACTTGTGACAGTTTATATTGAATATAAATGTGCTTCGCAAGAACTACAAATAGTTGTTTTCATTTGCACAGTTTCCGTTCGCTCCACACAATAACCTACCGCTGCAAGAACTTTCAGGTTATGGGCCCATATGCACGGAATGCACGTGTAAGTTTTGCGAACGTGAACTTTGTGCTGAATTGCTGCGTCTGGTTGATCCAGCTACACAAAATAATATCACGCGATGTCGACTCCGTTCGAGCAATCTACAAATCAGCAAACTGTTGGCCGCATGGACAATGTTTCGCCTACGCACGTGAGTCTTATGGAAAAGTTGGATGGCTCCAATAATTTTCATACATGGAAATTTTCGATGAAAAATATTTTGATTTTGGAGAATTTATGGAGCGCATTGCAGGACCGTTGAACGCTCTAACGTCCACCCGCAAGAAAGCCCACTCCTTTAATTGGTCCTCTAAAGCCGAAGAAGTATTTAATGAACTAAAAACGGCATTAACTACGGCTCCCGTTTTAGCATGTCCAGATTTTAAGCGCCCTTTTATTATTCACACGGATGCGTCTGAATATGGTGTGGGTGGTATGCTAACTCAAAACTTTAATGGTGAAGAGCACCCTGTTGCTTATTATAGCTGTTGGCGGCGTTTCGTCCTTGCTTTTTTGTCCTCTATGATTCCCAAGTATTTCGAGTAGGATGAGATTGATTGTTTGGATTTAAGAAAATTGTCGCTTGATCTGAGGTGTGAAGAGGTTGAACAAAGGCTTGCATTAGATCAATTTTAGTTTTAAAAACATTCACATGCAGGGTGTCTCCAAAAATTGCTAAGGCTTGATTCAATTTAGTTAAATCTGGTTGTCCTATAGAGTACCCAAAAACCCGTGTTAAGATTCTCTGAATTGACCCTATCCTAGCCATATGGCTATCCAAATGAAATGATTTCCTGGACTTGTATTTCTCACTCAGTGAATATACCATGATGTACCCTTTTGTATAAGATTTACCTCCTATTTTCTCAGTGATTCCCTTGACATACCATGAAAGTGTGAAGCTATTATCAATCATATTTTGAACATTGTCATGAGGTGTGTACTCCCCCGTGCACAGGGAAAGCCAATTCAGAAAGCCCACAATCAAAGTTCCAATCTTATAAACTTTCCCGTCTGAAGGAGGTTTTGGTGGCTGGATATGGAACATGGTTAGTCCAAGCAAGGAATTGAGAGATGTCATCAAAATTAAAAATGGTAACTCACATGACATGGTGTCTCTATCCCTGGAAACCAAGTCACACAAAATTGCTGTTATCCCAGCCTCCACTCCGAGACCCTCTAGGATTGAACTGAGTTCATCGGGGGCATTGGTGATGACCTCTTTGGGAATTCCTTTAAACGTGTTCTTATCTCTTAATCGTAAAGCCCTCTCAAATTCTGAAACTCGCCCTCTCATTACAGGGATGAGATGAATAGAGTCAATAACTGAGGTGATATCTGGGTATGATGGGACAGTTGACTCATTACGATAACGGAACACAATATATAATTCCGATGACTGGGAAGATGATATTTCTGTTGTTGTAACAATGACTTCTCTGAATTGACTGCCGACTGAAGTTAACAGGATGCTGTTGGGATTTAAAATCCTATTTAAAAAAGTCTTATAGATCAAAGTCCCGGTTGGCTCTAGTAGTTGGAAAATGTATTCAGATAGGCAATTTTCTATTTTATCTGATATGCTATCCGATTGACACTCCATATCCAATACTACCAGGTCGATACACATGTGATAAAATTCCTTTATACGCTTAAAATACTCCCATGTCCTTGTATCTGACAAGTAACTAGGGTTCTCCCAGGCATTATCCAGGTTGACACATCTCTTGGAATGAGACCCTAGGGCTTTCAGTGCAGACGGGGGAGATGGAGATGTACCTCTCAGATCAACATCAGACAATGTAAGAAGATTATTAAAAATTAATCTGGACTGTGGTTGAGATCTCAACAGATAAGATCCGATACCGCCTGACCCGTCTCCGCCGGATAATGCATCCTGGAATCTAATATCTAACTGAGATAACAAACTGCGGACTTTATAATGACTCCCTGTAGCAAACTGAAACAGTCTCATCCCAGATATAAGTGGATTTTGAATTCTTGGGACATCTATTTTAGGAACATTATCTTTTAGATGGGATTGATGATCGGACAAATAAGGAACAGGTATGATAGTTATTCCGACACATAATTCATTACCCCATTTAAGACTATCTCTGGCATTGACTTCTGGATCAGCAACAATGAATTTGCATGCATGTCTAATTTCCTCATCTGTTCTCTGTAGCGATCCCAAATCTAATTTTATGTGGTGTTTACTTGCATCAGGATCCCTAAGCGCGATAACCCCATCCTTAGCTCCTCTGATAATATTCTTGATTCCTCGACTGTACTTCCCTGAGTATAGGACCTTTACGAGCTGAGTCGATATCGAGATCATTCCAAATAGTCTGATGTCATTGATGTCTGCAAAAATCCAAGTGTTCTTAAACTTAAATCTAAATTCGCCAGAGATCACATACTTTGTCCAATACATATGCCTGAGGAATGTCCTACCTAGTGCATCCAAGTCATTATTGGACATTGGGTAAGAAGGAGGGACTTTATATGGGATCTCCAAGAACAAATTCTCAAAGGCAGATGATCTCCATAGAGATACCAGACTGGGATGACGACTGACTCGACTGATTAGATGTAGTCCTACTCCAAGGAGAGCTTCTTTAGGTCTCGTCAATTCAGAGATGGAGCGTCGAGATATACAATGAATGGAAGATGCCCTGATCAATCCTTCTAATAACCCCTCAGAGAATGCCCTAGGTATTATCTTTTTCTGTATACTTAGAGGGAATATGGATGAATCTTCTGATCTCCCGTCATTACTGAGCACCAAATCTCCGTACAAGAATCCACATGCTACACCAACATGGTGGCTCTGCTCATATGCACTTATGGACCCCCATTGGCCCTGCCGTACATTCTGTATGGGCATATCTTGGTACCAAGGAGCACCCTCTGGTTTCCACTTTTCTAATATGTAGGAAACATCATCATGCTTAAAGTCTTGTGATGTATCTATGGTTATCTCCTTGATTTCTCTGAGACACGACAAGCATTGAATATGATGGTGAAAGAATCCCTGTGTGCCATCTCCGTCCATCAATTCTGCCACGGTAGCTTGTGCAAAAATCAGCAAACTTTGGTGCATGAAGTCATGATTTACTGAGTTCAGTGTGGACAGCGTGTCTGTTGTAGTGCACATCCAAGTGAGTTTTGAAGGGCTCTGTGCCGCATATCCTGCTGAGCTTTGACGAGAACATGCAAATCTGTGCAGTGCTGAACCTGTCCTTTTGGCTCCTTCAACCTTGTGATCCCAAGCTGATCCTGTCAATGCTTCTATGTTTTGCAAGATGTTTAAACTCAATCTCGATCCTGGTTCTACAAACCAGCCAATTGCAGTTCGTAACTTCGTTGCTCTTTTAATTAATGGTATCTTGGATTCTCTTTCCCATTGTTGTAATATGCTGGTGGTCTCCGATGTCCTTGATCCCATATAGGCCCTGTACGGTCCTCTCATGTCTTTGTATTGGTTCAATCCTTGAGGAACCAATGTGGATATGTAATGTGATAGGGGAGGTGGATGAGAACACAGCTGGCAAGAAACCTCTTGACGGATTGGTTGAGTGAGTAGTTCTGCTGGATGAGGGACAGAGGCACCATGTACTTCTGAACCCCATGATTTCCTTCGTAATTTATCCGCATGACTTGATGAGCACTTCCAGATGAGTAATGACAGTTTCCGGTTTGTAACCGAAAGAATGTTTTCAATTGTTTGAAGCTCACTGTCAACGATGAGCTTCTTGATTTTCTTATCTATTTGTCTCGTGAAGAGTGTTCGAATAGTCTTTGAATTCTGAAATAATCCCACTAATCCTTGTACTATCCCTAGATAGGTTGCAGAAAGATATTCACTTAAAAAACGTGGGAATAAAGGATGAATGGATTTCAAATATTCATACAATTTGTCTTCATTCCGTCTCATAAATATCAAGGAATCCCTCATGATCTCATTTTTCACATTCTTGGAAGACTGTAGAAGTATGTAAAACTGCAACTCAACTACGATGTCACCTATTGTACAAATGGTGGATAATGTTATTAATGACACAATCGGGAATTTTCCAATCCCTCTTAAGTGGTTCACTACTTGTTTTCTTTGTCCTGGTAAGGCATTTGCTACCGTTTCTCGTATGATTGAGCATTCAGCACCGCTATCAAAAACTGCTTTAATGGTCTTGCTTCCTATTGTCACCTCGATGGGTGCTAGTTTATGTCCTTCTATGTTATTAATGTTCGTAGTGATTGTGCGTTCTCGCCGAAAACATGTTTCGTACGTATGACCTGGTTTCTTGCAAAATGTACAAGTGGGTACATTTGTTTGCTTTTGATTCGTACGTTTTGATTCTTCCGGTTTCATATCCGTGGTTCGTGGTTTGTAGCGGCAATCATTAGATGTGTCATTGGTCTTTTTGCAGAAACGGCAATACAATGATGACTGAGCTGTTTCTGATGACTGAGCTGTTTCTGAAAATCTTGCACGTTTATTTGCCAATACAGAACTTGAACCTGGATGAGATCGTTTGGTTCGAATTGAAGATGCAACTGAAATTAGTTCTGGAACTGTAATAGCCCTTGCATTAATAAGTTGAATACGTAATCGTTCATCATTTACACATCCAATTACAGCTTCCACTGCATCTTCATTTCCCAGTTTATCTTTGGTTACTCTCCTCCACAATACCCATGCACGTGAAAGAAATTCGGCTATATCCTTTGATGAATCGTCCGGGTCAAACGACGGTAGGTAGATGTCATTGATCTTCACTTTTGGTTCACTAGGCTTGCATAAACGCTCTGACATTTGCTGCATCATGTTTATCATTTGCGTGAAGAACTCAGGTGGTACCCCACCCATACGTCAGCAAGGCTGACGTCACTTTCTTTCTCAGGGTAGTTATCCACATGGGGCTGATTGTCCATAGTAATATTAAAACTCAAAATAAGTTTCACTAATTTATTTTGCAGAACTCGGAGATCCGTTCAGTACGACGGTTCGAGCAATAATGACTCATAGCCTCGCAATGTTCTTCTCGTCCCTTGGAGTAGGGCCGGGGAAACTGCTCAGGACTGTTGTCCTCCTCAGTAGCGTCGATCGCCACACGTAACAACGTGTGGGTCCTGGGGTTCGGCATTATTTTGCCTGTGGGTAATCTTGAAAAATGTTATTTTTCATAGAGTGGGTATTCTTCGCCTGGTTTATTTATTTTCTTGGATGTCGGTAGATCTGATATTTTAGATTTGTTAGTCATGATGGCTAGCAAACCGGTTTGTTATTTCTAACAATCTTGTTGTTGTATGAAATCTCGAGGCAGGGCCCGTTTTCTGCCTTCCGGCGGTCTTCCGTGTTGTGGAGCTATACTTCTGATGAAGGGATGTCTGGAGTGATCTGCCCGCTGGAACATCCTTGTGGACAGATCCCTGAAGTGGTCCGCTAGGGTGGTACATTGGAAGTCTCGCAGCAACACGGAATTTCTTACGTAGCGCGGGGCCCTCGCGAGCGTACGTAGGGAGATCGCCTGCTGTGCCTCGAGTTTTCTTTTAAACCTCTTGGCTTTGATCAGATGGTACCAAGAAGGGGCTGGGTAGGACATCTGGCTTCTTATGTAAAGCTTATATAACAATATTTTTGATTTAAGCGGCAGGTTCGATTGAAGTAGAGGTTTGATCGCGTGCCTTGCCACTTTTGGCTTATTGACTACGGAGTTGACGTGGCGTCCCATGGTCATGGATCGGTCAATAGTCACCCCCAGGTAGGTGACTGTTGAGGCCCAGGGGATGGTGGTACCCCTGAGTGTTAGAGTGAGCGGTATGTTCCTCGCTCTACTCAACACTATGGCCTGGGTCTTCGCCACGTTCGCATTCAGCCGCCATTTGTCTAGCCATTCAGGCAAAGTGTCGAGCTGTCTTTGCATACGCTCTATCGCTATTTTCAGGCTGATGGAGGATGTAACGTAAGCAGCATCGTCGGTGTATAATGCCAGCAGCGAACCTTGGTTCACCGGGATGTCGTTGGTGTATAGCAGATAGAGCGTAGGTGCGAGACAGCTGCCCTGCGGGACCCCAGCTCGGATCGGGCGGGCGGCTGATGTCTTACTCTCTACAGCCACGTGGAAACCGGTTTTTTAAGTAAGATGCCATGATGCGTACTGCTCTCTTAGGAGTAGTAGTTGTGGTCATCTTGTATATGAGGCCCTCGTGCCATACCTTGTCGAAGGCCTTTTCCATGTCAAGCATCACTGCTACAGGGTGCTCCTTCTTGTTTATCATGGTGGCTACGTGATGTACGACTCTCGTGAGCTGGAGTGTGGTCGACAGTTCTTCACGAAAGCCAAACTGCTCTGGGCGCAGCTGGAGGTGCGGTGTGATGGTAGTCAGCAGGAGCTTCTCGAACACCTTCGACAAGGTATTCAGGAGCGTGATCGGGCGGTAGCTAGATGGTGATGTGGGGTTTTTCCCTTTCTTGGGGATAGTAATGACCCGCCCTTCCTTCCAGATGTTTTTTATTATTTAAGCTTTTTTTTTTGTTTTGTTTGTTGACGTCAGTAAGTGCCTGTAAAGGTCTATGTTGAATAAATATTATTTTGATTTTTTTTTTGATTTTTGATTTTGTTAGGGAAGTGGCAGGTGCGGGTCACCCCATTAAATAGTCGAGTGACTGACGCTATCGCTCGTGGTGGCAGATGTATAAGGGCCTCATTTGGGATGCCATCTGGCCCAGGGGCCTTCCTAGATGGACACCTTTTCAGCATCGTCGCTACTTGCCTGGGGGAGAAGACGATAGCCTCCTCCGCCTCCAGGTTTTCGCCGGCTGGATTCTGTAGGTAGTCCTGTAGGTGTCTAAGCACGTCATGAGTGTGGCTATTATTGGCATCCTCGTTTGGGCTAAAGACCCCCTCAAGGTGGTCAGCGAGGATCTTTGCCCGGTCTTCAGGTCGATACATGAGGGAACCGTCGGGGGCCTTCAGTGGACGAACGGGCTTGGGCCTCTTGGTGAGCGCTCGGCATAGGCGAAACAAATTGTTTGTATCGTCCTCGGCGTCGTTGATAGAATTCAACCACGCTTCGCTCTTGAGGTTCTGGAGCTCCGTTCGTATTTTTGATACCAGGTTGTTCAGGTGTTCTAGGAGTACAGGGCATCTAGAAAACTGCCATCTTCGGCGTAATCTGCGTTTTTGTTCTATCAGCCGCTGTACTCGTATAGGCAGGTTATTTCGTGGACGCTGGGTGGTGGGTAACTGAGATGCATGTAGGGCGTCAGCGATTTGGCTTTGCAGCCTGTGCGCGAGCTCATCTACATCGTCGGTGTTGTTGACTGGCATCGTTACGCAGTTAGATAATAATTGGCCATATTTGTCCCAGTCGATGCGTCTCCGTCTTATAGGCAGCTCAACTCTGACTGGGGGATGGTAGGTAACGAGCACCGGTTGGTGGTCGGACAGGTGGTCATCCAGTACCAGTTGTGTGATCTCACTGGTATCGATGTGTGATGCGAGTACCAGGTCGATCACATCTGGTAGTTGTCGAGCGACGTAAGGGTAGTGGGTGGGGACTTCTGGGCCCAGTACCGAGTACCCCTGGGCTTCGGCGTCAGCCATCAGAAGCCGACCACTTCTACACGTGATTGATGAATTCCATGCTGTGTGTTTGGCATTGAAATCGCCGGCAATGATAGTAGGTGCCGGCGAGTCTAACAGCTTTCTTATGTCCGCCACATCTAATATGGTTGCGGGCGGTTTGTAAAATGCGAATACTCGCGCTATCCCCTTGGTAGTCGATATTTCGACCCCGAGGCCGTAAGAAGTCAAGAGTTGAGTCTGCGGTATCGGTTGATGAACAATTCTGTTCTTCACAAGGACAGCCAAACCTCTATAAGCATGTCCTTCGACTCATAGCTCGCTCCATCGCTTCTATTTATACCGATCGAGACTTGTTTTTCGAGGTGCACGTGCAACCGCACAGCTGTTGTTTACAAATTTTAAAGGTTTATTACATAAATCAAACTAAACGTTCAAAATAACCACAATTACATAATTTTGACAATTCTTTAGAATTAATTAGACAAATAATAAGTATTTGCGCCGATATATTTTATTCCGTTTTTGTACTGCAGATCTTTCGGATATATCTACCTTTTCTTGTTGACATTTGTGAGGAACTATCCCATTTTTAAGTTTAAGTCTTCCTCCAACCAGCTTATATTTAACATAGTTCTCCATATCAGCCTCAATCTGAAAAAAAAATAGTTATCTATTATGATGTTTACGCTAGCAAAAACGTAGGTAAATAGTGGTAGGTATTAGACTGTGTACTTATGTGCAAATAAATAAAACAAACGCTAACGTAAATAGTAAATTCGTTTTCAAGATAAATACATATAATAATAGCAACCTTGTTATTATTTAACACCAAAGGTTTTGCGCCTCTGACCTGACAATGACAATAGGTATAACTATACATTTAAGTATTAAGATATAAATGACTTATAGACATACATTGCTGCATGGATCGGGGCTAAGCGATCTTTTTGCAGTTCCGGCTAGATGGAGAGCTCGGGGTTCGTTCGGTCTTGGGGTGTCACTAGTTGGGGGAGTTGTCGCTGAGGTCGGGTGAACTCCTTTCTTCTGAAGGGCGCCACCAGTACTAGGAATACTGGAAATTAAACAAATGAATACCAGCAGATTTCTGTATTGTCCTTGTTACATGCTTCTAAATGTTTATGTTTTAACAACTATGATCTTATGTGTATTGTTCTCTTTTACATGTTTCTAAATGTTTATGTTTTAACAACTTTCATCTTTTACAACAATATTTAAATTCTACTACAATGTTTATTCAATGACAAGGTTTATTCTATTATTCTTAAATAATTCTTAAATAATCCTACCTTAAACAAGTTGAGTTACCACAAACCATATTCAAGTATTCTTACTACAAACATTAGTTAATTATACATTTAAGTAGGTTGGAGAAGGGCCCTTTCCATTACCTAAGCCTTAATTACCGTTCTATTTAAGCTAGTTTCAACATTACACTCACAATGCTTCATAAATGTTCCAAAACACAATAATGTTCAATTACACAATTGTCACCGACGTTTAGGTCTTCGTTGTCAGGTGGATGTAGTCAATACATAATGAGTCACTTACTAGAGAACGGAGCTACATTACCCAAGTAATGGTCACAATAGTGTGGGTCCTAGATTAAGCCTGGCATCCGCGTAAATCTGGGCGCCGGCGCGATAGTGTGAGAATCATACAGAAATCTCACTGGCAAAATTCTGAGGTATATTTAAATTGAAATTTAGGAGCGGCAACCTGCAACAAATTACAATAACCCGTCACAGTTTGCCACTAGGTATTCTTGCCTAGCTAATACAAGGAAGACAAATTACAAACCTACTATACAAGTAGAACCTAAATTACTATACAAGGAAGACAAATTACTAACCTGCCGCTCCTTTTAAGATGCGCTTACGGCGCACATTGCACGACGCGCATGGCGTCACCACGTAGTGGACACATTCTACTGTGTATGGCTCCGGGACGGTTGCCTACAAAACACAATCTGCTTAGTCACAAGCGGTGAAGACAATCCTGGCGAGAAACCATCACAAAACACCATACGTACAACGAATTTCCTTAATTAATTCCTTCAGCGAACCGACTGCCAAGACGCCATTGCGAAAAAAGAATGAAGAAGGGATGGGGTATATCGTCCAACGATATTGACCCAAATTCATAGACTAACAAAATCGGCTACTATCCAACGAGCCTACTTATTTTAAATTAATAAAACGAAGATACTCTGTCGTTGCCTGAAACGAAATAACAAACCGTCAATTCTTAAATTTTATTTTCTAAATAAAAAATGAATGTTGAATATTGTAAATGGTATATGTAGTCGATGAAGCTGACCAAAAGATTATCTATTCTGCGTTCGCGGTCACAACACTATCTATGGAATAGACAGCGGCGGCTGCGCAGCTCTCATTGGTCGACGCGAATGAGAGGGAACGTCATACTGACAGCTACATAACAAACAATGAACCTATATTATTTACGAGTGTTTTTGATGAAAATCATACAATAATTTATGTTTTGAGTGTGGGAAATTAGTTAATTGCGAAGATAAAAATACTATGCATGTACTACAATAATAACATGAGAGATATACGCCAAGTAATATGTGCAATTTGATAAAAACAAATCGTAAGTAAGTCAATATTTATTTTCTAATTTACTGCTTCTATTTTGATATTATATTTTAAGAAACATACCCAAAACGGGAAGACACTTTTGTTAGACAATATCCCCAACTATCAACTCATTTCTCAAATGATTTATATAAAAAATCACTAGACGAAAATAACATGCAACAACATCAAAATGATCTTCACAACAATAAACTGTACTTTTAGCTCCAAATGAATCCAACCTCTTCAAAGCTTTTATCCATTTCTTTCGCATTTGAACATCCTTTGGAACGTGATAAAACAACTTTTCTGGTGTCTTGGTGGTTGTATTTGTACATTTTGGCACAACACATGATTTTCTAGCATGTAGATCAGACATTTTTACACTTTAATAGTAAAAGGTACGGGCAACGCGGCGTTACCGGAGCGCACGAGTGGACTGACCGAGTGTTGCGTTGTGCTGTGACGTCATCGCGTCGAGCGCCGGCCTGGTGGAACTACGAATCGCGCACTTATTTTGAAATTAAATATCTTGGAAACTAAACGACATATCGTAATAATTTTTTCACTCATATTTTTTTATTTTCAACCGAGTTTACGCGGAGTTAAAAAAAATATTAGTGAACATTCTTCATTGTAAGAAAGACGTTATTTGATAATTCATATATTATTCACTATAGATCTCTGTAATTAATAAACAAAATTCAAAATAGGTATATTGTTTTAATATGACGGGCTACTCACACTCCTGCCGCAGGGAGGGACGCCCATAGAGGGACTCTCGAATGCTTGCGCAGCTGGTACCCTCCTGGAGTATCTCAATTTCTTTAAACTGCGCCATAAAAAAGTGGGCTCAGGGGGTTGGACATCCGGTAGATTATCTCTGCGGCAGTCGTGTGAGTAGCCCGTCTTATACTACAGAAATTAAGCAAATGACTGTGCAAAATATGACATGAGTAAACTACAATGAGGAGCGTCAGTAGCGCTGTAGTCTTGACACCCGGTCAGTGCGCCGAGAGGAACGAGTTCAAAACCTACCATGTTCCAATGTGTTTTTCATTTCGAATTTCATATGCACATTTATCTGACGTTCCTACAGTGAAGGAAAACATTGTGAGGAAACCTGCATACACCTGTGAAGTAATTCAAAAGTGTACATAGTCAACCAATCCACACTGGGCCAGCGGGGTAGACTAAGGCCTAATCGCCCTATCGCAATGCCTGAAATAAGGTTTACTTTTACTTAATCAATGTTTTTTTAAGTATGATAAAGTGCATAAAAAAATTATTTGTTACATTACCTCTGCCTGTTCTGTTTTCTGATGCAATATCCACCATACACTCTATGTCATATTTTAAAAACAAATTTCGAAAACATTTTAATAAATGTGGGTATCATAAAATGTTACAATTTTTTTATTTGCAAATTCTATAATTGGTTTACTTGCATTTGCACCCAAAATTGACAGTGCCCTTCTATTAACCCCATCCATATCGCAGACAGTAGCTGATATATTTATGCCAGCCTGATAACACTGGTGCAGAACCTGAAATTATAATGATACATAATGATTATAATGTGAAAAAAAATTACAATTTTATTATATGTAGTATGTTTTCTTGAAAAGACTGTTGAATAAATTTTAATTGAATTTATCACACAACTTAATCAATCCCTGCTTTTTCTCTAACTAACTAATGATAATTATGTGAAGACATCAACATAGATTAACTAAACTAGGTTAAAAATAAATCTATTTATATGGGCCACGGGCAGTAATTAATCTTTGATGAAAAGTTATTTATAATTCAGATAAATAAGGCAAGTTTAGAATCTACAAGTGTACAATCAGACAAAGTGTATGATAAAGAAGCTAGTCACACCTCTTTAATCAGCACAGCAAGCCTATCAGCTGTCGAAAATGCACTTGAAAAGTAGTAGGCCACAGGTTGTTTAACAGTCTTTCGGATCCCTGCGATCATAAAGACTAAAGCATATGATGCCACCAATGAGCTTCGACCTTGATTGCCATGATCTTGAAATCCCTCTATAATATCGAGTTTGCTATTATATTGCCTAAATGTTTCCGTAGAGAAATTTCATCAAACATCAAAATAAATAAATTATCTGATGGTTGTAGAGTTTTAACGTAATCTTTCAACACTCGTATAACTGGCTGACTGACTCCAACTCCTAAAGGCACTCTGTTTAATAATACTTTCAAAATTCCAGGTGATGGCAAACTAAACATCCTCCTCAGGAGTCTGTAACACGTAGATCTTTTGTATGATCTCAAGACCACTATTTTTTCTGCTTTAGTCCACCTATGGCCACATCCTTTCCTTTTATAATTTCTTATTTGTCCTTGCAATAAAAGCGCAAACGTTGGTGTAATTTTTTTTGATAATTTTTTAATAGAATTGTCTTCTGTGATAACATTAAGAAGAGCCTTTCCTTTTAATTTCTTTATGCTGTTTCTCAACTGGCACACTTTTCTCATATATTTCCTGCATTTATCATAAAGCAATTTTTCTGTTTGTATTCTTCCTGGATTTCTGTTTTTGCTTGTAGAGTCACCTAAGTCTGCCCTTGTGGAGACACTCAAAGATTGTTGAAAACTTATTTCTTTCAAAGGTGCTCTTTGAGAAGGACCAGGCTGGGGTTCAGAAAATGTTGTAGGTTGTACATAAATTTGTTTCTGCAAATCATCAGCATGTGACTGCAACACAGGAGTTGCTTCTGGTTTCTAAAATTTAAAACAAACCAAATAAAAGAATAGCAATAATCAATTTGTATAATATAAAAACAAGATTTTTATAATTCTTACATCAAGTGGGTACGCATTTCTTGATCTGCCTACGCAGTTTTTACCCTGATAGGTATTTACTTTTGCCCATACGAAGTTGACCCCCCCTGTGCACAAGTCCTAAATATGTATTTTTACTATATTTCACCATGGCAACATTAAAATTTATTATCTATGGAAATTAAGAAAAATAAATCCTTTTTGTACTACTCATGGTGGTTTGACTTGCATCCTCGCGGTATAGTGCATTTTTACCAGTATGGACAGCCAGCAATATCACACTACTACAGTCCACTTTAAAAAGACACCAACATTTGTTTTTTTTTTTTATCTCTTATGCAATAAATCCAAAGCCTCCTCATAGCTACTGCTTAGCAGAGGAAGGTTTTTAATTAGATCGTACGGCTCATCATTTAAAAATGATCGCAAATAAAACAGTTTCTGAATATTGTCTAGATTTCTATCAAAGTGAATGACAGATTTAAATATTTCTATAAAATTAACAAACTCAGAATAACTACCTGTAAAAGTGGGTATATTAATATTGGGTAGTTTCGCCCTTGTGCTATTACCGCTGCCTATGTCTGAGGTACCTTGTAATTGTATGGATGCTTGGCGTTGCCTTATATTCTCGTTTAACACACTTAAACAATGAAAAAAAGGCCAGGTCAGAAGTACCCGCAATCGTCGAGCATGTATGAGGAATGTTATGAAAGTAGATGAAGCGAAAGAGATATGTAAAGACCGTAGCAAGTGGAAAGACGTAATCTCTGCCTACCCCCATGGGAAAAAGGCGTGAGTGTATGTATGTATGTAAACAATGAAAATATTTGTCTTCCATAACTCTAACATCCTCAGTGTCCGATTCATCCCAACTAATATTATAAATGCGAAAGTGTGTTTGTTTGTTTATTTGTTTGTTTGTTTGTTACCTCTTCACGCTTAAACTACTGGACCGATTTCAAAAATTCTTTCACCTTTGGAAAGCTACATTCTCCCCGAGTAACATAGGCTACTTTTTATCCCGGAAAAATCGACAGATCCCACGGGATGCGCAATAAAGGCTTCGCTCAAAAACTACTGCACAGATTTTTATGCGGTTTTCATCAATAGATAGAGTGATTCTTGAGGAGTTTTGCGGCATTTTTTATCTCGGAAAAACGGATAGTCCCACGGGAAGCGCGATAAAATCTTCGCACCATAAACCGACTTCCGCGTATATGTAGCCGTGGGCAAAAGCTATGACCCTTAACCCTCTATACACCCAATCCCGAAATCCACGCGGGCGAAGCCGCGGGCAGAAAGCTAGTTTATTAATAAAACTTTTTTATTGTACTCCTCGTACTCCTTAAACGAAGTAATTAATTTTTCCCTCTTAGCCTCCAGGGACGCTATCGTGCTGGACTCCAGCTCAACAGAATCGGACACAAAATTATGGATTCTGGTTACTATTCCCTTAACATAACCACGATTCACATTTATCGTTTTAAGATCTTCCATTATTACTAAGCACACACACTACTTAAAACTTGTAAAAATATAAAAATTAAAAATACAAACTTGAAAGGTTAACGAGCGAATGAATGACGTAAAAATGGCGAATTTGAAGCGCTTCTCACTCCACCGGACCTAGCGACGCGACGCCTGCGATGCGAGGTTGCTGCTCCGTTGAGATTGCACCAATCACACGACGGCTGCTCGCAGATCCCGGCAGCTCCTCTTCGGTATTGGCTGACGGCAAACACTCGACACTGCAGCAAGCTTGCTATTTGTTGTTTCTGCGGCGTTTCAGCTCCGGCGATTTGCTGCGTTCCTTTTGAGCGTTGTCGCTCTTGTATCTTTTCTCTTTTTCTCGCTTCCACAGCCCGGGAGAATAAAATATTAAATTCTTGAATTTTCAACTTCTTGAATTGATGTAGTATGTGCTAATTATGTTGAATAAAGAATTATGCTTGCCTTCTCTTAGTTATTTATATTTTCGCACTGAATTTTTCTTAGGCGATGAAGGACCAAATGTTCCTCTGCTAAGCAAAAAACCTTCCTCTGCTAAGCAGTAGCTATGAGGAGGCTTTGGGTTTATTGCATAAGAGATATTTTAATAAAAACAAAATTATAGCTCAGCATGTCAATGTTCTTTTAGATGTTTACTTCAGAGTAATCCCTCTGCTAAGCATATACGTGCATTTATTTCAGTAATCAGTCAAACTTTGGCTGCATTAAAAAATTTAAACTGTGCTGTTGACGACTGGAGCCCAATACTATTAGGTATTCTGACACGCAAGCTCGATTCTTATAGCATTCGCGCCTATCAATTGGATAGTCAAGACTACACTAGAATGCTTATATTGTAAGTGTGCCCATAAATTATTTTCTTGTGCCAAATTTAAGTTGCTGCCTTCAAAGGAGAGAGTTGCCTTTGCAAATGATAAAAAATTATGTACAATTTGTCTTAATATACATGTAGGTAAATGCAAGTTCCACTTTAGATGCGGGCAATGTAAGAGAGGACATAACTCACTCCTGCATCTCGAGGAAGAAGCTTCTGTAAATCCAGTTGTCCTGTTTTCCAAGGGCACTGGCAATAATATTTGAATTCCTACAGCAAGGGTCAAACTTTATGGCCGCAATGGTGTTGAGGTGCATTTCAAGTGTGTCCTAGATTCTGCTTCACAGGTTTCGCTGATCACCACAAAAGCAATTGAGGTCTTGGGCTTAACAACTAAGCAAAGTAAATTAAACCTCGTTGGTGTGACAGAATCGACAAGCAAAGTTAGCTACTGTATTCCATTGCAAGTTCACTCTTTGACATCCAAATTTAGTACAACTGTTAATTGTCATGTTGTCGATAAAATCACCTGTAATTTGCCTCAGGTGTCATTTGATTTACAAAAATTTGAGATTCCCCCCGGTATCACATTAGCTGATACAAATTTCAATGAGTCATCAGAGATCAATATGCTGATTGGAGCTGATGTGTTTTTCCAGGTTCTATTACCCCTTAAAGGGCCTCAGACTGGAACTGCTTGCAGTAATCAGGACGAGCAGCTACTAGCATCATCTTCACGACTACTTAACACTGAGTTTGGCTACATTGTGGCTGGTGCAGTAGAGTTTAATAATCAGGGTTCAAAGGAGGTTGTATCGCTGATCTGTACAAAATGTGATCAGAGGTTAGTGAAAATATTGCTAATTTTTGGAAACTGGAAGGTGTTTCGGAAATATTTAAAGAGCGGAATACAGAGCAGCAATTAGCTGAAAATATATTGAAGAAAACAATAAAATTAGTAAATAATAGATTCCAGGTTGACTTGCCATTGAAGTTTGTAACTCATTTGACTTTGCCCTGCATAGGTTTCTCAGTCTTGAGAGAAGGCTGCAAAAAAATTGTGATTTCTATAATGACTATAAATCATTTATAAATGAGTATGTAGATCTTAAGCATGCACACTATATGGATATTATTTCATATAGTTTGAAAGATCCAATTTATTTTATTCCTCATCATTTGATAAGAAATGAGCAAAGTAAGAGCACTCCATTTAGAGTTGTTTTCGATTGTTCAATGAAAACTAGTAAGAAGGTATCATTGAATGATATATTATTGAATGGGCCTACTGTTCAGAAAGAATTATTTGATATTGTTTTATTATTTAGATTCGGACAGTACACTTTTAGTACAGATATTAAGAAAATGTTCCGCAATATCTTAGTAAATCCAAAACACTCTTCACTCCAGAATATTTTATGGCGTGACAATCCCAACAAGCCAGTTCAATGCATTCAGCTTGACACAGTCACGTACGGCATGAAGTCCTCAAGTTATTTAGCTACACGTTGTCTGGAGGAGCTTGCACTTAAGTATGAGCATGAGCTACCCTTAGGATCTTTTATTTTAAGGAATTGCACATATGTTGATGATATTTTGTACTCATCCTCAAGCTTAGCTAAGATCCTTGATGCTAAACAGCAGCTATGTAAAATTTTAAGCTATGGCAGTCTTAAGCTGCACAAATGGGCTTCCAACTGTCTGCAAATTCTATCTGATTTACCAGAAGCTGAACAACAATTTATTGAGCTTGATTTACAAAAAGAAGTTTATAGCATGAAAACATTAGGGCTTACCTTAGATATAAAAAATGATTGCTTTATTTTAAAAAGTCCAGATATGATAAGTAATAATAAAATTACTAAAAGAGAAGTTTTAAGCTTAATTTCTAAGTTTTATGACCCAATGGGATAAGCAAGTCCAGTTGTAATGGGCGCAAAATATATAATGCAAAAAATTTGGAATGGCAATCTGGACTGGGATGAGCTTCTACCTACAGATTTAGCCAATGAATGGTTACAATTTTCTTCTAGGCTTGTTGCTATGCAGCCTATAAATTTAAACAGACAAGTTCTAACTACTAACTCGACAGCCTTGCAGCTAATAGGGTTTTGTGATGCATCTAGTACTGTTGGGTACGGATGTAACATTTACCTACGCGTAGTCGACGCGAATAGTAGTGCTAAATTACACTTACTCTGCTCTAAGTCGCGAATTAACCCGCTAGCAAACGTGTTAACAATCCCTAGATTAGAGCTTAATGCTGCATTGCTCCTAGCTAAGTTAATAGAAAGAGTTTATAAATACTTTGCATAAAAGCATAACAATAAATAATATATACTTATTTACAGATTCAATAATTGTATTAGCATGGATAAGTACTAAGTACACTAAACTACAGGCTTATGTTGTCGCGAAAGACTGTAATTGAACCACCAATTGGAAGAAGGGAATAAATCCAAAAAATAAGAACGGAGATAATAAAAAAAACTTCATAACTTTTAACTTTCAATTTTTAAGCTTATCAACAATCATCAATGATTATTAAGAAAATATAAATCCTGATTTATTCACCAACAGATTTGCCTTAAATGTATAATATTTATCTATGTGTGTTCATCGAAATGTGGTGGATTTATTCCCTTCTTCCAATTTATCATATAACAGGTACAAAATAATTTGAAATAATAGACAATATAATGACAAAAACTATTTATTTATTACAAACAGGTAAGGACACTCTGTTATTCTTCTTCACTTTCGGATCTTGTAGTTGGCCAGGTCAGAATTAAATTGTAGAAATCTTTGAATTCGTCAGGAATATATTGGATTATTTTTTTTTATCATTCATTTTTTTCTCATTTATAGGTATTTTAGTAACATATGCCAGAGTTTCAGGTATTTTCGGGATTGTAGAAGGTTTTTGGAGCAAAAATGTAGCTTTGACGAAACCATCAATAAATTCGGAACATGTCAAGTAACCTTTATGACTTGAACTATACTCAAAGCTTCTATATTGCGAAATCTTGAATGTCGTGGCCTTGTCTAATGACTTACAGGTTTTCTTAAAACACTGCTGCCATGAGTTTTTAAAATCAAGTATTTCGTTTGAAGAAACAGGTTTAACTGAAAAACCCCTGATTTTTGTTGCCGAAATAAGATTATTGTATTCATTTGGAACGTAAATTCTGTCTCTTCTCCTAATGAGTCTTTTAGCTGTCCCAAAATTTCTGTCACACTAAAAAAGAATAGCCACGCACAGGAAAGTATTGATATATTTTATCATGTTTCATAGAGACATTTACTGCTTAAGACCTACATAATCGATATCTAAATAGAAATAGTGTAGGTCTTTTTTTCAAAACAATCGGGTTCGATTCCCGAACGGAGTACAGATGATTTTAAAATGTATGAATGCAGTTTTTCTTGTTATTAAAATCGATGACATGGTTCCTCAGAACAGATCTTCGTATGTCTTATAGTTTCAGACTTTCCCATACTGACCGATTTGAATGAGACACCCGGTATACAGTCCACTTTAAAAAGACACCAACAAAGGGAATTAATACCGTCTCGTTGTGGGTACTCGAAGCGTGAGTACTAACAACTTCGAACGGTTCGTGCTGCTTGTGGTTTATATAATGTCTATTCGCTAAGTCTGGGCTAACAAAGGACCGGACACTACCTGTATCTATCATAAAAACAGCGTTTAATTCTGGTATTACTATGTGAGGTAAGTTAAGGCACTTACTGCAATTTATTTTTATTCGTTCCCTGTTCTAGAGGCTGTTATGAAAAAATTTTCCCCCTGCGAATCGTTAACAAAATTTTCATTTTCGTATTGTGATTGATGCGAATTATTATGTTCATTATCAGTAAAGTTGATACGTCGCGAGCTTGCCGTTCGCATAGTAACATCCGTGTTCGAGTTCGAATCTGACACTGCTTGGTGTGCATTAAACGGGGCCATGCGTGATGCATTACTCGCTGAGGGCGCTTTTAGTGTCACGCGGATTTGCTCACGCACGCGGGATTGGACCGCATGCGTAAAATTTCACGCTGCGGATCATACGCAGCATGAGTTTCAGTTTTCTACGGGCTGCGTAACGGTATAGACGTGTTCAAAAATGATCAATGTCAGAAGAATATCTGTCGCTTACATACTTTACAAACGACGAAACAAGAAGACAAGAGTACATGTTGATCCCTTTCTTGAAAATAGGCTTCTTGCTGGGGCGTTTGTTACACACTTTGGAAAACTACTAAATAATGAACGTAAATTTAAAAATTACTTTCGAATGTCCATTCGTTCTTTTGATGAACTGTTGTGTAAAATTGAGAATAAGCTACAAAAAAGCAGTTTACGAAGGATTACAATACAACCGATTGAGAGGCTCGCTATTACATTAAGGTAAGTTTAAAATTTTAAATATTTAATTTCCTGCTATGATTTAGTGGAAAGGGATTTGAACAGGTAGGATAAACGTACCAATCCCAAACCAGTAAAGGACTTTTTTGACTTCAAATTACTGTCATGTGTAAATTTACATGTGCAAAAAAAAAATTTTGTCATGTACTCTGGTCAACTGCAAAAATGTTAAACAAAAATCAAATCAATGATTTTTTCGGTAGTTGACCATCGTGGTCAACTATTGAGACATCATACAACACATGTTCTAGTAATTATCCAGTCTAAATAAACGGTATAATAATGATTTTTTGTTTGAAATATCGTAAATTAACGCGTCATTGGTTATTAATTGTTGAAATTTCATAAAATAAGATTATTTCACTCATAAAATGTCACCATTAAAGTGGAATCATTCCTACCTTTCATCACACGCTACTTATTATAATATAGATAAAAGTTATAGGTTTGCACATGACAGTAATTTAAAGTCAAAAAAAGTCCTTAATTGGTTTGGGATTGGTACGTTCAACCTACATACACAATCCTTTTTTTTATCTGATAAAGTACACATGGCCACAGATCAAGTTACCCAAAACCAGCATAAATGGAACTCGCGCCTTGCGTATTGTTGCGCCAACGGATTCTCGAACTCTCTATAATAATCGCGAGCCTTCCAGTGTAGGCAAAACGTGAGGTCACAGAGAGTTCGAGAGAAGCGCAGAAAACGCGAGAGACGCGAGTAAGTACTCGCGCGCCGCCGCCGCGCCGGCCTTGACCTTGACGGTTGAGTCACGCGGTAATAAATCACTGTAGAAAGTTCGCAGTGTCGCGCGACGCGCTCGATTATTCTCGATGGAATATTCTAGTTACGGTGGCCATATATAAGCCGCGCGCGTCCGCAGACAGATTCAGTATTGGAATACGATACAGCGGATAAACATCTAAGCGAGAAGAGCGACTACAAGTGATATCAGTGAACTCAGTGCATAGTTAGTGTTCTGTAATTAGTGCAATAGTGCTGTGTAATAAGTGTTAGTGTAATTAGTGTTCCTCTTAGTTAATTAGTGTGACTCATTTGTGTTTTTAATTAATAAAGTGCATTTTGGTAGAAAACGGTGACTACTTTAATTTATCGAATCCCGGCTCGTAACAGTATTATCATACTTAGGTAACCCGTCGGAGTCCCGCTTATACTGGATTTGAGTAACTTGATCTGTGCCGTGTGTACAACCGCACTCATATGACTAAACAAACAATTAGAGAGAAACTGGAGAAAAAAAGTTAATCGTACTCATTTTAATAAAAAGAATTTTATTCATAAATTAAAAAATCAAATTTTACATCATTCATTTCTTTGTAAATTTGTATCCTGAGCGTTGACATTTCTTTCGCCTGTAGATGATGTTGTTGCTGGGGTATAAATTACGTCATAAGACGTGATATTAAACAAGCCGCTTTCAGTCGAAATAAGAGTTTCATTGTCATTCACTGCAGCAGAACTAATAGCATTGTCGTTAAGACTCGAAGTATCCTGGATTATACTATTGGTTTGGTAATCTTGATTTATCGGTGACAAACTGTCAAGCTCAGTAAAAGCACTAGAACTTGTTGTAGGTATGGGACTGTAGTATGCAGGTTGTGTTTGACTTTCCATTTCCATAACTATATTTAACACTTTTGTTCTGAACATTAGTTTTTGATATCTAGTGAATCTTTTTAATGAAGGCTGCAGAGACTGAAAGAAAGCCAAATCCTCACTTTCTAGCTCCAGTTGATTAGACTTTAAGCATTCTAATAACTGTGCCTCAAATTCAGATGGTGCTTGCTTTTTAGATTTTACTTGTTTTTGTTTTGATGTTGGGTGAGAACTTTCTTGACGTGAAGTATCTGGTTGCGTGGACTCATTACGTGTTTCTAAATTACGTTGTGATGTTAGTTGAGAACTTTCTTGACGTGAAGTACCTGGTTGCGTGGACTCATTAGGTGTTTCTAAATTACTTTGTTCAGACATTTCTTCACAGAGTGACTCTTCTCCAGCAGTTTCCGTTGTACTGTCTAAGAAAGTCAAAATGTCATAGTAAGAATATTTCTTCTTCTTCTTACTCCCAGAGCCGGATGGCTGATTTTTTTCAGATATCTTGTCTTTCTGGTAAGTGTCCCTTGCTGTTCGCCAGCGTTGTTGTATTTTCTTGTCTGAAATGACAAAATATAATAAGTAAGTGGCAAAAGTACACACAGTTTCAGATCAAGTTACCCAAACCAGACCTTAAACGGAAGGGGCCTCGCCGGGCGGCGAGTCGTCTACGATAATAAACAACGCATGAGTCCTGTTTATACTGGTTTTGGGAAGCTTGATCTGTGGCCGTGTGTACAAATCTGATATTAGTTGGAAATTTAACTAAGATCATTGGCATTCGATTAAAGGCCCTCCTTAATTCACACATGTTGTCAACTTTACACTGTCTCATGAAGCATTAGATAAATCAAGCAATATATATATACCTATACAGAGTGGAAAAATAAGGCCGCAGTTGAAGGAAAAGTACCCATAATATTGATGATGGCAAATTTTACTGAATGGAAATAATTCATTTTTTACAAAAATAATTAGAACTTCATTTAAGGATTTTTGGAAAAACACCGGATTGAATCGGGAAATTTGTTTATTTGTTACAGTAAAATTTGCCATCATCAAAATTAAGGTGAAAACTACCGGAAGTCACTAGCGCTGTAAGTTTTTAATTGTTTTAACAAAAATTTTCTTTATTTGCATCTGTCAACCTTCATGAAGGAGGACTTCTGGCCGCAGGGTGTCGTGTTTCGGAAGTTCCGAGGGCGGCTGCCCGCTGACACCGTGCACACGTCGGCGACATTACGTGTGAAATAATTAAAATAGTTTTTGTATATAAAATAATATGTATGTTAGTCTGTAAGGTATATATCTATGGGCCTCTGTTTACATTACCATCTTGTAATGTAAATATTGCCTGAAATAAACGATATTTTATTATATTATATTATATATATTTATTAGATTCCTTTCATTTGCCGGAAATTTTACCATAGGGGTTAATTTATACAAAGAAGATTTCTTATAAAATATTTACAGCATAGTTATGTGTCTCAAATTTGCTAAAAGTGGCCACTTTTAGCAGATATGAGATACATAACTATACTTCGAACTTTTCATATGAAATCATAACTGCATAAATACCCCCCTATGATAACATTTTCGGCAAATCATAGAAATCTAACGTAGCTATAGTACTGTAGTTAAAACGAATTAAATACTTCTAGCGCTAGCTACTTCCGTGCCCTTTCACCTTAAGGGTATTTATTTTTCTTCTGAAGTAAAATTCGAGCGGTGCATGCTGTCTTATGTCTGATGTCAGCATTATTAATATATTATGTTATCATATTATTAATATATTGTTTTTGTTTTCAGATATTTGGCAACTGGTAATACATTCACTGATCTACACTATTCCTATGTGATTGGAATTGCAACAATTAGCGAAATAGTAAGACAAGTTTGTTACATAATATGGATTGAACTAAAGTCTGAATGTATTCCACAGCTTAATGGGATCAAATGGAAAGAAATCGCAGAGGGATTTCTCACATATACAAATTTTCCTAATTGCTTGGGTGCTATTGATGGAAAACATATAAGAGTGATTCGGCCGCCGCACAGTGGATCACTATATTTTAATTATAAGAAATATTATTCTGTAGTGCTCCTCGCAATGTGTGATGCTGATTATAATTTTACATATATTAATGTCGGTACCAGTGGAAGCAACGCCGATTCAACCATCTTTAGAAGGAGTCAATTGTATACGAAACTGGAAAGTAACACGTTGGGTATCCCTGACCCGCAAGAGTTGCCTATTATTTGCCCCGAAGTAGCTTATCCATCTAGTGTAAGAGCAAAGTTGCCGTTCGTGATGAGGCATTTGGTTTATCATCACATGTGATGCGGCCTTATGCTCGTGATAATTTACCTTACAAAAAGAAAATATTTAATTACCGTCTGTCCAGAGCTAGAAGGTGCATAGAATGCACTTTTGGAATTATGTCAAATAAATTTAGAATATTTCACAGATCCATGACTGTCAAGTTAGATCTAGCACAATTAATAGTCAAGACGGCATGTGTACTTCACAATTTCATAAGGAAACGGGATGGCTACATGGTCAGCCATACATTTGTCACAAATGGTTTTACGGGACCACTACCCAGGCAGCAGACTGAAAGTAGTAATACGTCGGCAAGTAATATCAGAGATATATTTGCAGATTACTTTATCAATGAAGGAAAAGTCTCCTGGCAACACCGATATATAATTAACTAACTAAACTCAAAAGGTTTTAGAAGGTTTTTGATGTTATTTGTGAATTAAATAATTACGCTTATATTAATAAAGTAATGATGCTTGTATAAATAAAATAATGAACCAAACAACACCCCGCCACTTTTCTTTCCTCTTCGCTCAAATTTTCGTAGTTAGGTGCCAATTCCTTCAAAATATCTCTCCATGCAGCCTCCTCGCGTCCCTGTTTTTGTATAATTCATTGCGTTTATCCCACAAAACGGGCCGCAGATGAACTTCAATGATTACTCGTTCTGTATCGATTTTCATTTCGGTAGTACAATACGGCGCGTGCGCCCCGCTCGACTCTAAAATGGGCACTGAAGTTGTAGGCAGCGCTTACGCATGCGGATACCCCGCACCGGGGTGACGCCCCGCACAGCGCCCCGCGTCCCGCGTGCGTTTATCACGCTTTACAATAGATACCTATATGAAATTGTTCTTTGCGGATGCTACGCATGCGGGCCAATCCCGCGTGCGTGAGCAAATCCGCGTGACACTAAAAGCGCCCTGACTGCTGACTATGTTGTGTTTGGCCCGACGACCTACTTGAAGGTTGCCACTGATTATGATTAAAATTATTATACGGTCTCGGGTTTCTATATTGTTAAGAATTACTGGGCGAATTAAACGAAGTACTAGGCATACTATGTTGTACGGATGTATTGGACTGTCTTGTACGATAATTACTTCGTGGCGCGTTAAAGTTAAAATTGTTATTATTTTGTCTATACAAGTTACCCTTAATAAAATTATGGCGATTTTGATTTTTAAATTGGTATATTGTTTGAAAGTTTTGTTCTTCTAGAACAATTTTTAATGCCTCTTCTAGGGTTGTAGCATTTCGCAACCGAACCAAACGTACCAAATGACTTGGTAAATTATATAGAAATACGTTGAAAGAACTATTAATGTAAATGTATTGTTTTGCTAGACGTAAACTACTGTCCTTGATAGTTTCATTTATTTTAGCAAATAAAATGCTTCTTATCTGCTGCAATCTATGACAAAATTGTAAATAGCTTTCGCCCCTTTGAATTTTAGCTGATTCTAATTCTAAGGATATACATTCCTCTGTTCGTGGATCCCGGAAGTGTTCATTAAGGATTTTTTTTAACTCGTTCCAATCTTGTATGATGTCCCTTTCACCAAGTAAACTAGCAGCTTCACCTGACAAGCGACTGGTGATCACATGGAATAAATATTCCATCTGTTCTTCACCGCCCCGGAACGTAGTCAAAATGTATTCGCATTTTTTGTGAAAAGAGGTAAGGTTCTGGCATCACCACTAAAAATTGGAATGATGCTGACCATCTTCTAAGGTACCCGCAAGATTTTATCCATCTTAGATGTGACTATTTATATACTTATGTGAAAGAAGAAGGAAAAAAAAATCCCGAAATTTATCTATTAAAGATACGAATTTTATCTGTTACGAACAGTATTATTACGGCGTTGTCTAATCCCTAATAACACACACAATTATTACAAGGAAAAAGAAAAGGAAAACTGATAGGAAGGTGAAAAGGTCTACTCACAGTTCCGCAGCTGTCCTCATGCTCCTTGTGGATTATTTCTTGTAGCACTGACTCTATTTTACTTCGGTTCCTAATAAATTTATTTGTTCCGTAATCTCTGCTTAACCGTAAATATGGAAGTCGGTTCAGCTGGTAGATTTTTATACTGACTAACTGACTGCGGAGATCCTATCGGCTGCGCCAATTAAGTAACCGACGGCGAGTTGATGTTTAAAATGATTTATTTTATACAAACTGACAGAGTAACAGCTCTAATGATGGTTATAAGAATAATAATCACTTACTCTAATTGACAATAGCCTTATATACTAATTTTATGTTAATGCTGCACATTCGACAAATGCTTACTATTCTATATGTTGCAATTGGGCGGATGTGCTGACAAATGCATATTGGTGAGGGTTGGCACACTTAACTCACGCTTCTAACTGATTCACTTACCGTTTACCGTGATCTGTGGCGGGCGTCGCCGCGCACGCGCGTACGCGTGCTACCAGCCGACCTGCTAAACCGAACTCGTATCTCGAATATCGTTCGTAACTCAAAGCAAAAAATCACTCGCTTGCCGGCTCGTATCTCGAAAAACTCGTATGTTGGGACACTCGTATGTCGAGGTACCACTGTATAGTTTTTATCGATATTTTCTGTTCCAATGTTTGAATGGTAAATGATAGACACTTCATATTTTCACAGAGTTTGTCTTATTACAGCCGCTATAATATTAAATTATAAAAATAAAATAAAGTAAGAAATCAAAGGGGGCCCCCATACAAAAATATAATTTTTATCGATATTTTCTGTTCCAATGTTTGAATTGTAAATGATAGACACTTCAAATTTTCACAGAGTTTGTTTTACTACAGCCGCAATAATAATCCCAACTAATATTATAAATGCGAAAGTGTGTTTGTTTGTTTATTTGTTTGTTTGTTTGTTACCTCTTCACGCTTAAACTACTGGACCGATTTCAAAAATTCTTTCACCTTTGGAAAGCTACATTATCCCCGAGTAACATAGGCTACTTTTTATCCCGGAAAAATCGACAGATCCCACGGGATGCGCAATAAAGGCTTCGCTCAAAAACTACTGCACAGATTTTTATGCGGTTTTCATCAATAGATAGAGTGATTCTTGAGGAGTTTCGCGGCATTTTTTATCTCGGAAAAACGGATAGTCCCACGGGAAGCGCGATAAAATCTTCGCACCATAAACCGACTTCCGCGTATATGTAGCCGTGGGCAAAAGCTATGACCCTTAACCCTCTATATACACCCAATCCCGAAATCCACGCGGGCGAAGCCGCGGGCAGAAAGCTAGTAAATTATAATAATAAAATAAAGTAAGAAATTAAAGGGGGTCCCCATACAAAAAATTTGGTTTTTTTTTATCTTTTTGTTGTACGCTGTTACGGAACCAATCGCGTGCGTTCCGATTCGCACTTTACCGATTGATTTTTTACATTTTGTCTACGAAAACGCAGTATTTAATTTTGTCCCTCTAGATTGGTCATTACGAACACTGTGGGGCCGTGCGAAGGGGCCTGGGAGGCCTTGGATCGGTGTGGGTTCGGTGTCCGGTCCTCGCGGCCGCTGTTAGCCCTATCCACTTGTTTAATATTATCTGTCTTGCTATTACCTAGCTGTGCTCTGTATAATCTATGGCTCTCTTCCGTCCGTGCCTCCAAACGCATCAGTTACGCTCCTTATGCTCCTTATATTTCAATTAGAATAATTAGTTGTATTGCTTAAAAACTAAGTATAAGTTGTTTGTCTTTTGTATAAACCTTTTCTGCAATACACTCCCACTGTCCACTATTCGAAACATCAATTTGGTCCATTCGTCGCCGTGTTAGCAAGACCAGACGCCATTTTATTTCCGCCCGGCGGGAAGTGAATCGTCGCGAGCAGGGCGAAGGTGAAAGAGACAAAACATACGAAGTACGCGGCCGAACGAGGGAGACGGAACGAGCATTCCTTTCTGAAGTCGATTTCGACGCTCGGCGCTCACGCCACCACGCCACGCCATGCTACAGAATTTTACAATATATTTTCTTTATTTCGCACATAATCCATGAGCAATATGGATCTCGAAACACTAAAAAACAAAGAGGGACGTGGAAAGGAAAATTAACAAGAATCGTGAATTATGTGAACAGTTTTAATAGTGAAACGAATTCTGTCCATGAGGTGTCAGCGCGGAACTCTCAGTTAGACACAATATTTCAAAATCTGGACAATATACAGTCGCAGATTGAATCGCTTGATCTAGAACCGGAGCGGAGAGGCAAAGTGTACACGAGTATGAGCGCAAAACTTTTGAAGATCGCTATTTTTTGACAAAAGCGAAAATTTCTGAAATATCTGAAACGCAAATCGTTACACACTCTAATAATTTGTCGCAAACTGTGCGCGACTGCAGTGTGTCAAGAAAACCTCGTGTCAAACTCCCACAGCTCGAGCTACCAAAATTCAATGGTGACATCAGACAATGGCCTGCATTCAAAAATATATTTTATGCATCATCGGTGGATAGTGCTGAGTTGCCGCTAGTGAACAACCTTTAATATCTCAAGTCTGCCCTCGCCGGAGAAGCGGCTAGTCTTATTTCTTCATTGCTCATTACAGATGAAAATTACATAAAGGCATTGGAAATTCTATCTAAAAGGTATAAAATAAAACCATAGTTGCTAATTATCATTTAAAAGCTATAACAAATTTTTCCTCAATTTCAAAGTATAATTTAAAAGCATTTTTGGTTATATTGCAACAAAGTTTAGACTCACTTAAGTCTATTGATTTGCCCGTTGACAGCTGGGATGCAATTCTTGTATTTTTAATAAGTCAGAAATTACATAACTCGCCGCGTGCTGATGGGAAATCAATAGAAAAGAAAACTCCATTGCAAAACTATCTGAATTGCTTGAATTTTTGAATTTACGTCGTACAGCTTTTGAACTATTGAATGATAATAAATCTAATGATAAAATCAATGTCAGATCTTCTCATATTACCTCAGTCACACCTGAATTATGTTGTATTTTGTGTCGGAGTAATCATGCTTTACATAGATGTGCTAATTATTTAGAATTGCCAATTTCTAAGTTTTTAGGGTCAACGAGGTGACTAGTAAAAGACGGAAGAACTGTTTCAGATAGAAGACACGTTTATTATGCACTTAACTGATTGACACTTACAAAACTAGACGCGACGCCATTACAGTTTCTACGTCAGTGTTGCCAACACAGTTACTTATTTAATTCTCAACACTCCCACCAAATAAGTATCTCCCACCTAAACTATAATAATATGTAATACATTGTTATTATTCTGCAAGAGAATTCTTATCAACTAATCCCATTGTTTCTCGTAAAACTTCAAATTGAACCCTAGGCAAAGCCTTTGTCATTATGTCAGCAGCTTGTTCCTCTGAACTAACATATTTTAATTGTATACAACCATTTAAATATTTTTCTGTTATATAATGATATTGGATGTCAATATGTTTTGACCTTTTATGAAAATCATGATTTTTAACTAGTTTAATAGAACTCTGGTTATCCAAATGCAAAGTAATTTGTTTTAGATTCTTTCCAATAATAGTCATTAACTGTCTGAGCCACATAAGCTCTTTGGTAGCTGAACAAGCTGCTACATACTCAGCCTCCATTGTAGACAAAGTGACACATCTTTGTCTTTGTGAGCTCCAAGTTATAGCGCCACTATTCATTAGAAATAAAACAGACCTTCTAGTTTCAGTACAATTACCATAATAAGCATCAGAAAAACCTAAAATGGTATTATTACCTTGTTTATACAATATTCCCAAGCCTTTAGTAGCATTTTAAATATTTAAAAATTTGCTTTACTGCACTCCAATGAGTGTAATCAAAAAAATTCAAAAATCTACTGACCATACATACAGCATAATATATATCTGGTCTAGTGCCAATTGCTGCAAACATTAAAGAACCTATTGCCTCTCTAAAGGGCACATTACACTCAATGTTATTATTTTTACTTTGGTTCAATCTTACATTTGGGTCTGCAGGCACACTACATTTCTTAGAGATTTCCATACAAAACTTATTTACAATTTTAGTGATATACTTTTCCTGGCTCACAAAAATAGAACCATTTTTCAAAAATTTTAGTTCAAGACCAACAAAATATTTTGGTTCTAAAATAGTTAGCTGAAATTCATTTTCTAAAATTTTTACAGTCTCAATCAATAACTTTTCATTTTTACACAATGTCAAACCATCATCAATATACAAAAGGAGATAAATAGGATCAGGATTATCATTACATATATAAAGACATTGATCCGCCTCAGAGTTTGCAAAACCATGAGCTTTCAGGAATGTATCAAATCGGTTATACCAACATCTTGGTGACTGCTTTAAACCATATAGTGATTTTATAAGCTTACATACCTTGCCATGGGTTTCCAAACCAGGAGGTGGATCCATATACACATCTTCTGATAAATGTCCATATAAAAAGGCAGTTTTCACATCAAACTGAATAGCTTTCAATTTATCATTTGCGGCTACAGACAACATTGTGCGGACTGTATCAAAACGAATCGTAGGGGAAAAAGTTTCCTCACAGTCTATTCCCTTTTGTTGTGAATATCCTTTTGCACATAGCCTAGCCTTAAAGCGTAGTGTCTCATCTGGATTTTGCTTTACTTTGTAGACCCGTTTGCAGCCGACTGTTTTATGGTCACTGGGTAAATCCACTAGTTTCCAGGTATTGCACTCCTTATGAGACTTAAGCTCTTCTTGCATAGCCTCTGTCCATTCTTTGCTGTTTTCACTTTGTATAGCTTGCTCATATGTTATCGGTTCTACTACTTGAACAAAATTTGCATTATGTTTTATTATGGTGCGATTTCTCAGTTGTCGCGTTTGTAATTTTGTATCGTCCAAAGGACTTTCCTCTGTTGCATCCATAAACTCACTATCTGACATCAATTCCAATTCATCTGCATCTTTATCTTTTATGTTCTCACTACAGAATTTTTCAAACTTGTCATGGTCATAAGTTTTTATATTACTCTCATCACAACTGATAGGCAATTCTATGTACTGGTTTCCTTCTTGGTTATTTTCTTTTAAAGATTCTTTCTCATTGAAAATCACATCTCTGGAAACAGTTACTTTCTTTGTTGACAGATCCATTAGTCTATAATTAGTAGAGTAATCTTGGTAGCCAACAAACATCAATTTATTGCTCTTTTGATCTAGTTTATTTCTTTTTTCTTTTGGTACATGAACATATGCAGTACTGCCAAAAGTCCTCATGTGTGTCAAAAATGGTTTATCTCCTGTCCATTTCTCATAGGGTGTGACTCCGTCACGTGGTGTTCTATTGTATACATAAACGGCTGTGTTTATAGCTACAGGTATAAAGGAAACTTTTTCGCATACAACATTGATCTCGCTGACTCCATGAGTGTTCTGTTAGTACGCTCACTTTTTCCATTCTGTTGAGGTGTGTAAGGTGCTGTAGTCTCTAATTGTATTCCCTTCTTGTTTGCGAATTCACGAAAACTCTCATTGCAGTATTCAAGGCCATTATCAGTATGCAGCATCTTGACTTTGATATTGAATTTATTTTCCACTAACTCAAGATACTTCTGGAAGGCTCCAAGAGCTTCACTCTTTTGCACGAGAAAATATACAACTCGGTAATTCGAGTAACCATCTGTGAAGGTTATAAAATAGCGAGCACCTTTAACAGATTTCACTGGAAGAGGTCCACAAATATCAGAATATACTTTTACACCATTTGTTACTGGTACACTGTTTACTTTTTGAAAAGGTTGACGGTGCTGTTTCCCTAACATACACGCTTCACAAAAAAAGTCCTTAGCATCTTTCAGGTTAACACTGATATGTCCCTGTTTCACCAATTCACAAATTGTTTTTATATTCACATGTCCAAGTCGCTCATGCCACACTTGAATTGTAGATGCAACATTTGCATTCACTTCCACTGGTTGCACTTTGAACAATAGTCTATATAAGTTGTCTTTGCCACGATATGCACATGCAGCCACAGTCTTTTCTTGGTAAACTTCAGCTGAATCAGATTTCTTATGAATACTAAAACCTTTTGCTGTTATCACACCTTCAGAAAACAAATTGCGTTTTAAGTCTGGTACATACAAGACATCATTTATGGTAGAATTATACCACACACCATGTACTAACTTTTTAATGTGGACTGTCCCTATTCCACAGACTGGGAGTTCAGATTTGTCACCTAGACGCACAGCAGATCTATCACTTGGTCGAATATCATGTAAGGAATCACTCCTGAAGGTCATGTGGGCGGACGCTCCACTATCCAAAATCCATGAAGACTCTTCATGATCACTAAAATTGACAATAAACGCTGACGACCACTTTGATTCTGTCTGGCGTTTCTTTTTAGGTGCGCGACAGTTTTTAGCGTAATGCCCTCTTTTGTTACAATTGAAACATTGAAGTTTTTCTTTGCCTTTGAATGTCACAAGAGCGGTTTCTTCGCCGTGTGTGAAACTCGCTTCTTCATCTAATAAGCGCGCTGAGAGGTTAGGTATTGTTTGTTTTGTTTCATCCATTGAGAGCCATGCTTGTCGTACCATGCGATACTTATCAGGCAGTGACCCCAGGATCTTCGTAATGACAGCCAAATATGAAATATTTTCGCCCGCATCACGCAATTGTTGTGCCATATTTTCAATCTTCGAGATATGTATGGCAATTGTGTCGCTTGCCGCCATGCGGTAGCTATGAAACTGTTCGTGGAGTAATAACTTTGTTGCCTCACTTTTTTTTTCGTAAATGGCATCTAGCTTCTCAATCATTGATTTTGCTGTTAAACAATTCTGAACGAACGCAATTTGCGAGTATTCCATGCAACTCGTCATAATGTACATGCAACTCGCATCTCTTTGACGCCATTTTGTGTCATTTTTATCATCTTGATTTTCTATTATACAATCATCTAACCCCTTCATTTTTAGCGCGAGTTGAATTTGGAACTTCCATTGCGCGTAATGATTTCCATCGAACTTTTTAACTGACGATGCATTTGGTGAATCCATTTTCTGCACTGTCTTCCTCGTTTCTTTCGTAATTTCACTGAAGCCGGCCGGATGCTCGATGCCGCCGCCGCCTTAATACAACTTCGTGAACTTTACAACTCTATACTTCTATTTACTGTCTAAGGCGACGCTGGGCCCATAACCTATTGAGTTTTTAGGGTCAACGAGGTGACTAGTAAAAGACGGAAGAACTGTTTCAGATAGAAGACACGTTTATTATGCACTTAACTGATTGACACTTACAAAACTAGACGCGACGCCATTACAGTTTCTACGTCAGTGTTGCCAACACAGTTACTTATTTAATTCTCAACATCTAATCGCATTAAAATAATTAAAATTAACTCTTTATGTTTCAACTGTTTACAGTCCTACAATATTAAACACAAGTGTTCTAAATATAGATGTCTAAAATGCCGTGGTAGACATCACACAACTATTCATATGGATAAAACCCTAACTGAACAAAAGGTTAGTCGTGCCACTACTTCATTACAAGAGTAATCAGATGTGCTTCAGCCGATGTCGACAATACCCACCTATTCAAAACATACTACACCTACAAACATGCCACTCAATCAACAAAACACACAAACTACTCCTATTACTGACTGCAACAGTCACCACATAATTATCACAATAACTTACCTACTAATACCCCTCATACTCAACAAAATTAATCTACACCTATCATTGACTGCACACAGTCACCGCATAATTGCTACAACAACTCTTCTACTGTGCTAGTATCTAGTAATAATCAAAAACATGTTTTACTTTAAATAGCTGTCATACGGATACAATCATCATCGGGACCCTGGGTAAATGCACGTGCCTTACTGGATGCTGGAAGTGAAGTGAACATTGCTACCCACAGACTTGCTCAATTACTACAGCTTAACCAAAATAAAAATTCCTGCATTATATAAGGCATAGGTAACAGTCAAAAGGCTTCACAAGTGAGTGTTAATGCAAATATTTCTTCTCGCTACAATAACTATACTGCCAATCTTTCTTTTATGCTTATGGACAATATTACTGTGCCACTACCACACACCTATATATTCCTATTCATACTTGCCCTATACCCTACAAACAAGCGCTATCACTTGCAGACCCTACATTCTATATTCCTAGCTCGGTTGACTTGCTTATTGGTGCTGAATCGTTCTACACAATCTTACAGTCAGGTCGCTTCAAGTTAGGACCCCACCTACCATTTCTTATTGAGACAACTTTTGGTTGAATTGTCTCAGGTTCAGCCAATGTGGACAATTTATGTCAGACACAGCATGTACAGCATTTTACACCATCCGATCAGAATGCCTACTATATGCTGCACTTTGCTATTTTGAGGCCAGACAGCGCTACAACCAAGTTGAGAACTGTATTCAACGCTAGTGCTAAAACTTCAACAGGTTTATCACTTAATGAAATTTTATAAGAAGGCCCTAATAATTTATTTGAAATTAATCTTAGATTCAGAATGTACAAATATGCATTTTCATGTGATGTGATCAAAATGTTTCGTGGAATAATAGTAAACCTAAAACAAACTTCATTACAGAGAATTTTATGGGGAGATTCTCCTACAGAGAAACTCAAATGTATTGAGTTAGACACAGTTACTTATGGCACAAAGTGTGCTCCTTATTTAGCTTGCCGTACTATGTTGGACTTAGCTGAAAAGTATGTCCATACACATAAACTAGCATCAGACTGTTTAAAAAACAATTCTAACATGGATAATTACATTTGTGGTCATATGTCAAAAGAAGGACTCATTCAGTTATGTTCAGTCGTCTAATTATTCTGATTTATTTGATAATCTGTCAAACTTGCATTCTTCCTTTAAGGACAATAGTAACTCATATAATTTCACACTAACAGGTTGTGTAAACACATTAAGTTACAAACACAAAGGTTATTACAACTTTCTTTTTCAATTTTTTCTAATTCCGCTAGTACTAAGAGAAATATCTTATCTCAAATAGCCCAAATATTTGACCCAATGGGGTACTTAGCACCTACTACTATAATAGCTAAAATTTTGATGCAGGATATTTGGAAAGAAGAAAATAGTTGGGATTCTCCTATATCTGAGTCATTGAAAACTAGATGGCGTGGCTTGGTTAGTCAATTTCACAATTTAAAAAATATTCAAATTCCAAGGTGTTATTTTTCTGACAACCCTGGCAAAATATATTTAATTGGGTTTTGTGATGCTTCGATTAAAGCTTATGGAGCTTGCTTATATATCAGAGCTACGTATAAAAATACGCAGCCTAGTTGTACTTTGGTTACTGCAAAAACTAAAGTAGCCCCAATCAAAAAGCAACAAACTATTCCTCGACTAGAATTATGTGTGTAGTATTTCAAAATGAAATAGAAAATACTTTTTAACAACGTATTTATTTGTTTCATTAGTTCACAATTTCCAACACACATTCAAGACGCTTAGCTAGGTACGCCATCTTCTTAGATCAAGTGTTACCATTATAAAATAATATTATAATACCACAATTCTCCTCCGAAACAAATTAAAATTATAAATCTAATTTTTCAGGTTTTTTTAAAACACTTCTTGGTCTTAATTGATAATTACTTTCATTATTGTTACCTGGCAAAACAATTTCTTCAGGAACAGTGTCATCTATTCTATAATTACTATTATTATCTAACGTGACATTTTCTTGTAGGTTCCCTTCATTTAATGCTTCCCCATGATAAGGAAAGTTTGATTTATACATAAAATCGCAATCATCCCCTAAATCAGCACATTTTTGTTTATCAATCATTGGCTTAATTTTGATCATAATGATACTGTCGCACAACATTATTAACATTAATTAAATATACAAGAGGACTGATTTTCTTTACAACAGTCCCCACTACCCAGTTTACATATGTATTTTGAGTTTGACATTTTACATAAACCCTGTCTCCCTCCATGTATTGTTTACTTAACATAAAATGGTCCACTGTATTCTTACGTCTACCTATATCTGGCTTTAATAATGACAGTCTAGTTTGTGGTAAAAACTCAAACAATAATTCACTAGGTGCTTTACCGGTAGCAGTGGATGGTGTTATTCGGTAATGGAAAAGCACATTTTCTAATATTTGCTGTAAATTATTTGTCTTAGTTTCATAAATTAATTTCATTAACATTCTTTTGATAGTACCTACTGCTCTTTCCGCTAACCCATTAGACTTGGGGTGGTAGGCTGGACTGTTATATATTTGTACACCATTTTGTAACAAAAACAATCTAAATTCTTGAGATGAAAATGGAGGTCCATTGTCACTAACTATTTTTACAGGCAGGCCATAAATTGAAAAGAAAAATCTTAATTTATTTATCACATTATGAGCATCTGTTTTATTCATAATATAACAATCAATACACTTAGTATAATCATCAACTATGATTAGGAATTTTCTTCCATTTATTTCAAAAAAGTCTAAATGTTCTCTTTCAAAGGGTTTAAATGTTTTTACCCACTGTAACTTTGGGCAATTTCTAACTGTATTGTCGGAGACCACAGCACAGGTTTGACAAGTGTCAATATATTTTACTATGTCAGAATCAATGCCAGGCCACCATACATAGTTTCTGGCTAACATTTTCATTCTTACTATACCAGGGTGCCCTTCATGTAATAATTTTAAAACTGATTCTCTCATGTTGCTTGGAATAACAACTTTATGACTGTACAATAAACAATTATACTCAACTGACAGCTCAAGCTTTTTAAATAAAATTCTTTGAAAATAGGATCTTTAGCATAATAATTATTCCACCTTTCTTTAGTCAAATGAATTACTTTACTTAAAACTGAATCTGCCATACTATTTTTTGCGACCTCTTTATATGTAATAGGTAATTCCTCTAATAATTTAAACGCTTTTACATCATCAATCACTTCAGATTCCAATATTGGAAGGCGGCTTAGGGCATCTGCATTACAATGAAAAATAGCCTTCCTATGCTCAATAACATAATTATAACTAGATAATATAACAGCTCAACGTTGAATACGAGCCGTAGCAATTGTAGGTATTTTTTTCTTTGGATTAAACAAAAACTTAATAGGTTCATTATCTGTTACCAAAACAAACTTTTGACCATATATATATTTATGGAATTTTTGTACTGCAAACACAATAGCCAAGGCTTCTCTCTCAATTTAACTATACTTTTGTTGAAAAAATGTTAATGTAGATGATGCAAACAACACTGGCCTATCTATGTTTCCAATTCTATGACGTAATATTGCACCTACACCAACAGGGCTTGCATCAGCATAAATAACAATAGGTTTGTTTGTATCATAAAAGGTTAAAACATTTTCACTATTTAACAATTCTTTTGATTTATCAAATGATTCTTGACAATCTTTTGTCCAATTGAATTTAACACCTGTTTTTGTTAAGTCATATAAAGGTTTTAGCAATGTTGAAGAATTGGGAAGAAATTTATGATAATAATTAATCAATCCTAAATAAGATTTCAATTCACTAGTTGATTTCGGTACAGCAGCATCGTTTATGGCATTCTTCTTATTTTTAATAGGAGTCACTCCAATTTCCCCGATTGTATGACCCAAGAAATCAATAGATTTTTTATAAAACTCACACTTATCATAATTACATTTTATATCAAATTTTTCTAACTGTTCCAATATTTTTATCAAATTATCCCTGCATTGATTTATAGTTTACCCATAACACAAAATATCGTCTAAGTAACATATACACTGACAATCTTTTAGAATATTTTCCATTACAATTTGAAAACTAGCCGGTGCACTAGCAATACCTTGTGGTAATCTTTTGAATTTGAATAATCCCTTGTGAGTATTTATTGTTAATATTGTTTGACAAGATTCCAAGACCTCAAGCTGTGTGTATGCATGTGCTAAATCTAATTTACAATAATATCTGCTACCTGAAAGTTTGCTAAATATGTCTCCAAGTTTTGGTAAAGGATAATGATCAATATTTATTTTAGGGTTCACTGTAGTTTTATAATCACAACATAATTTTAATGAACCATTACTTTTTGGTACTACCACAATAGGAGAAGCCCATCCACTGTGCACAATAGGTTCAATGATACCCTCACTACACATTCGTAGCAATTCTTTTTCAACTTTTGGTTTTAAAGAATATGGCAAATCATATGCTTTATGAAAAACTGGTGTTGCATTTTCTTTTAATAATATACATGCTTTGAATTCTTTTATAGGTTCTAGAGATGTTTGGAAAATATTTTTAAACCTTTGAACAACTTCTTGTATTTACTTACCAAGGAATCTTCACGTCAATGAATTAATAAAATGTGTCCTATCACATATAATTTGCTTTGGAAATGTGTATCTCCAGTTCGGTTGGAGTATGTCTAACCATGATCTTCCTAAAAGTGGTTGTTTCACTTGGTTTTCAACAACATACATACTTAATACAAACCTACTATTATTGATATTAGCATTTACAAGCAGTTGCCCTTTTACATTAATTTGTTGACCTGTAACAGAACATAATTTTATATCACATTTTTTTAAAGAAACCTTATTGTATAACCACTTTCCATAAGTCTTTAAGGGTATTAATGTGACTGTTACTCCTGTATCTACTTCAAATTCAATTTTTATACCTTCTATAATAATGTTTATAATCACTGGCTCTAAGCGAGTACTTAAAATATTATTAATGGAACTGACCATCTCTGTCACTTCACTATCTTCATGAAAGCTTTGAGAAACTTCTTTCACTGGTTGACTTAGCTTATTAAAATTAGTAGAATTTTCTCGATAGTATCTTCCACGATGAACATTCCTACCGCGTTGTCCAAAATTTTGACCTTTCAGCCTGCAAACTGTAGACAAGTGTCCTGTTTTACCACAGACAAAACAATGCCAATTAGAGCTCTTTCAATTTATGCGTTTCGTGTCGGACTGCTGCCGCACGTTTGCCGTGCCGCTGGTTATAAGCCGCTTCCGGACCGCTGCAGTGCGTTAGCAGTCCGTCACCAAACGCCTAAATTGAAAGCGTTTCTGACTGCCGTGCGTTTGTATGCTAGAGATGTAACATATTTTACAGCAGTTACGACGATTACGACTCCGACGAAGAAACATTACTGTTACTGCTCTTGTTGAAAAACATTAAACAGAAACAAACACAAAAACGACCTCGCCGCAAAAGAGCATCACCGATGTTTTCATTAACATGTAATTTTGGTTATTTCCATTATCGTTACCCTCAGTTAAAACAAGATCCAAGGAAATTTTTTAAGTATTTAAGAATGTCTAGAGAATGTTTCAACGAATTATTTGAATTAGTTAAAAGTAAAATTCAGAGGCAAGAAACTATTTTCAAAAATACTATATCAGCTGAAGAAAGACTTGTGATAACATTGAGGTAAGTGAAACTACTTATATTTTATATTTGTAATATTAGATATTTATTAGTCAGTATATAGGTAATTAGTATGTTTTTTGTGAAAATTACAATGAAATATTTATTATGTAGGAACATCGTCTGAAAAAAGATCTTTATATATGGAAGCATTTGAATCTCCACTCAAATTAGATACGGATGAGATTGCTGCCATTTCGTCTGATGTGGGCTGAAGCTGATTATTAGAAATCTGTATTTCAGATCCTGGAGATTGATTAGTAAAATAGCCTCGTTCATAAAATTCCGAATCTAACCTATAATAATCCCGTGTATATGATTGTGGTGCCGCGTATTTGCGGATAATCCCAATAATATCGTATTTGGCATCCATTTTACGACTTTCCGGGATCCTTTTAAAGTCGTTTAGTAAAGACAATAAAAAATATCTGTCTCCATCTTCGGACACATCTTCACTTGAATTTCTTTTGTTTTACAATCTTTCGGCGAGTATTTTTAAAAGTGTGTTAGTTTCATCGTTATCATTGGTAGATGAATTTTTAGTTTTACTTTTCGATGTTGACGCAGTAGCAGCATCACCAGTCTGATTATTTTTTCCTTTTGAATCTGGTTTTATTTCATACAGCTCCGACAAAAACTGTAGTCGATCAAAATAAACATATTTTCGTTTTGTTTTAGCTTCGGATCCACTTTTTGATTCTCGCTGCTTTTTCAAATCTCTTGCATAGGCATCTCTTATATGTCTCCATTTTTTTTGAAGTACCATTGCTGAAATCAGAATATTTTTATTACAGGTACTTATCCACTGGTTGCAGTATGACTGACTTGCATGATTCTTATCAACATGGAATCTCAACTATTTGTGGAATTGTGAAAGATACGTGTAAACAGATTTACGAAACTACGAGAAATTTATTTGCCTGAACTGAAAAAAGAAGATTGGTTAAGAATCGCAGAAGGTTTTGCAACTAACGCAAACTTCCCTAATTGTTTGGGAGCTGTAGATGGCAAACATGTAAGAATAATCAAACCCCCTAAAAGCGGTTCGCTTTATTACAACTATAAAAAGTTTTTCTCTATTGTATTATTGGCCATTTGTGATTCTAATTACAAATTCATTTTCATCGATGTTGGTTCATATGGCAAAGCATCAGATTCACAGATTTTTAGAAACAGTGTTTTTTTCAAGAAGCTTGAAGACAACAGTCTCAACATACCAAGTTCTAAGGCAATAACAGAAAATGGTCCACCACTACCGTTTGTTTTTGTCGGTGATGAAGCATTCGGCATCAGTAATTTCATACAACGCCCTTATAGTGGCAATTATTTGACTACACAACAAAAAATTTATAACTACCGCTTGTCACGTGCTCGAAGATACATAGAGTGTACATTCGGAATTATGACTAATAAATGGCGAATATTACATCGACCAATAGATGTAGATATATCGTTTGCGACAGACATTGTTCAAGCTATCTGTGTTTTACATAATTTCTTACACCGTGACTGTGATCTATTTATTCCCGACCCCGACAGACAGATCGATGAGGTGGTTCTAAATGAACAAAATTTGCCAGCAACATCAGTTCGCGATAAATTTGCAGAATACTTTGTTAACGAAGGACAATTATCATGGCAAAATAACGAAATCTGATTTAAATAAATAGTTACCTGCTGAGTTTTTTTCACCAGTAGTTTTATTTTGAAAATCTTCAATAAATTTTTCGCAGATACCTTCCCAAGCATTTCTTGTTTCCGTGCGATTACTATATTTGTCGCTTTTGGAATTCCATATAGCAGGACGTATTTCGATTTCATTTATAAATTCTTCCGTGTTTATATCGTCCATTTTAAACAAACAAATATGTAAATAAACGAGCTCTCACGTCTATGCACCGCACTATTCAACAGCGAAATGAACACGTGTAGTTTGCGACGTTGCCGTCCTGTTGTCGTGCGTTCGCGGTACCGACGCCGCACTGTTGCCAAGCTGCTAGATTTGTATGAAAACAAAAAACAAATGACCGTACGTACACAATACGACAAACGCACCGCTTCGGCACCGCAGTGGTCCAACACAAAACAATTCTGAATTCCTTTTCCCTTGGTAGTTGACATAGCATTTATTTCCAGTGAGCCCATTTCCTCCAATTCTTTTTCTGCTGCTTCTATTGCTCTTGATACTTCAATAGGTTTGTCAAATGTTAAGCTGGGTTCTATCAACAGTCGCTTGTATGCGGCCGTATGATTTATTCCCACTATAAATTGAATTAGTAGCTCATCATTTAATTTTGTTGTATCTTTGAACTCGCAGTTTTCTGTTGCCGATCGCAACCTATTTGCGAAATCAGACACATTTTCATTAACGTTTCTTTTGATTGACCTAAAATTGACTATGGCCAAATATTTCGATCTTTTTGGTTTCAAGTAATCTGATAATTTTTCCCATAGAATTGACAATTGACATGATTTTGGTTCCGCTAGTGTCACTAAACTTTTTATTATTTTATATAACTCTAATCCACATGACGCCAAAAATATATTTTTCTTATGCTCTTCGTCTTTAATATCATTTGCAAGAAAATACAATTCCACTTGTTCTCTGTAAACATCCCAATCGGCATCCTTTACATAAGGATGTATACTTACGTATATGGTTTTCACCATCTCGTCGCCAATTTGTAGTATTTCAAAATGAAATAGAAAATACTTTTTAACAACTTATTTATTTGTTTCATTAGTTCACAATTTCTAATACACATTCAAGACGCTTAGCTAGGTACGCCATCTTCTTAGATCAAGTGTTACCATTATAAAATAATATTATAATACCACAATGTGGAGCTCACCTTCTGTCTCAGCTCACAGATCGGTTTGTTATTTCTATTAAAGATATTATTACAGTGCATAAGATATTGCTATTTATCGATTCGTCAATTGTACTTAGTTGGATAAAATTTCCATATAAATCTAAACATGATGCATGTTTCGCATCGACTTATGCCCATAATTAATACCACAAATAGTAATGACTGGTACTATATTAATACGAAAGAAAATCCTGCTGACTTGATCACTCGCGGAGTGATGCCTGTTACTTTACAATCATCCACATTCTGGTGGCAGGGACCATCATGGTTAACTCGAGATGAAACCTCTTGGTCGGTTAATATCGTACAGTCTATAGATGACATTCATCCTCATTCAGAACAATCTTCCCAAACACAGAATAAAGTTTGTACTTTATCCATGTCCACCAAAAGATACTATTAATTATGAATTTTTCTGTGAAGTTATTTGTAAACATTCTCACTTCACTAAAATAATTAGAACAATTGCCTTTTAATTTAGATTTTTACATAATATTAACCCTAAAAACAAAGATAATAAACATTATTCTTACTTATCCACATCAGAAGTAAATTTTATTCACGATTTTATAATTAAAACGTGCCAAAATAAATAAATTCCGAAAAAAAATAAGGAATTAAAGTCTATTCAGACAAACTTATCTTGTCAAAATAATACTCATACACCTAAACTATACACATTCACTTCTGGTCCACTCAAAAAATTGAACCCTTTTCTTAGCGAATCAGGTCTGTTAAGAGTTGGAGGTCGCATACACCATTCAAACATTCCATACAACCAAGCACACCCTATAATTTTACCACCTAAAGATTATATTACATCTATCATAGTTCGTCAATGTCACATTACGAGTAACTTACTACGTACATGCAGGCGTACAAAGCACTTTGTACAATCTCAGACTGAAATACTGGCCAATCAATGGCAGGTCTGAAGTGAAAAAATGCATTCACGCTTGTGTTAGATGCCTACGATATCAGGGTAAAGTCTGTGGACAGCAAATGGCAAATCTTCCAGCACCAAGAGTTATATTTACACGAGCATTTGCACATGTTGGTATAGTTTTCAGTGGCGCTATAGCAATTAGAAGTTCTATGACTAGAAACTGTAGGTATTCCAAGGGTTACATATGTTTATTTGTATGTTTGTCTTCCCGTGCTATTCATTTAGAATTAGTTACAGATATGTCTTCACAATCATTTATTTGTGCATTAAAAATATTTGTTTCTAGAAGAAGTTTACCTGTTTGTTTATATACAGATAATGCTACTAACTTCAAAGGTTCAAAATCTGATTTACACGAGTTATATTTAATGTTTAAAAATGAAAAATGTTACAGCGAAATTATGAATTATATGTCAACAAAAGGTATAGAATATAAATTCACCGTTCCTCTAGTTAGTCATATGGGTGGAATATATGAAGCGGGCATAAAGTCTGTGAAATCTCTGCTTAAAAAGACTTTGTTTACTAAGTTAACTTATGAATTTTTGTATACATTGTTAACACAAATTGAAAGCATTCTTAACTCTAGGCCATTACATCAGCTATCAGAGTTACCTTATGATATAACTTGCTTAACACCAGGTCACTTTTTGATAGGTGCAGCTCTTACAGATTTACCTGAGCCTAATGTATTAAATTTAAATGAATCAAGACTTAATGTTTACCAAAGAATAATGCAAATAAAACAAAAGTTTTGGAAGCAATTTTATTGTAATTACCTATCAGAGTTACAAACTAGAAACAAATGGCTTCTAGGCAGAGTTATTTCTACAAATATAAACAAAACTGATGGCTTAGTAAGATCAGCTGCTATTCGCACAGCCAATATTGAAAAATAGCTGGTGCAGACGCTACTCCATATATTAATCTATTAAATCTATACAACCCTTTATGAGTATTAACTGTTAACAACTTTTGACTTTGATCACTGACCTTTAATTGCATATACGCATCAGAAACATCCAAGACTGTAAATATTTTACCCCCTGACATAGATGCAAATATGTTCTCCGCTGTAGGCAATGGATAAATGTCCACTTTTAGGTTAGGATTGACTGTTCTTTTAAAATCCACACATAATCTGTATGAACCATCATTTTTTTTAACTGGCACTAAAGGTAAAGCCCACTCTGAATAATTTACTTTATATATTTTACCTTCACTCACTAACTTGTCAATAGATTCAGAAATTTTATCAATTATGCTATAAGGTACATCATATGGACGCATAAATACTGGAGTGCAACTTTCTTTCAAGGATAATGTAGCTAACGGACTACCACGAGATCTCGAACGCTGCTGGATTATTTTCTGACGAAAGTGTATTATTTTTTATATTATGTACTGTAATTAGGATCACCAACAACTGTTATATCATTACATCTAAATATACAAATCCTTAACCTATAGAATATAACAATTTTTAAAGGCAGGCGCAACATACACCACAGTCAACCATATTACACTATTTAAAAAAATCACAATAAGAAAATAACATAAAACAACTCGGATGATTATCATGTTGCAACATATTATTATAATAAATTATTCCAAAAAATTGACCCCTTCACAGGATCCAAACATTTATTTATTTCTAATATTAGAAATTCCATTCTGGGCCTTGATTAATCTATCTGAAATTGCTATTAATTAAAATAGTAATTAAGTTTTCGTTCAAATAATTTGCATAACCTTTATGTAAAAGTAATGGAATTATAGCTGATTTAATTCAAGGTAAGATTGTTGATAATAGGTAGGTAAATGATTTACGAAAATAATAAAAAGTAAATTGATAAAAAAATTATAATTTGTTAATATATATAAGTATAAGTATTGATTTATGCGTATTATTGTATTTTATGTATTATATCTGTAGTATGTGTAGTTGCTAATTAGGTATGGTTAACAAATTACAATGTAGTAGTTTGTAGCTGTAATAATAATAAAATAGTTTGGTATAGATATTTTAACCGTGGATAACTATAATTGGCTTATAGAATGTATTTACTAAGTTGTAATATAATAATGTAAATTGCTGTTGTTATCCCAAATAAATAAAAAAAAATGTGCTAAACAAAGAATTACGAAAAGTCATTTAGATACTCGTTTAGATACATTAAACCAGTATTGGAACAATTATCAAAGATAACATGAACAATTTATCACAAAATTTGCTAAGTCATTGTTATAAGCTGAAGGTTATTATTCTGAACAGAAATAAGAGATTACGGAGGAAGCATATATGGACTTCAAATCATTAATTAATGATTTAATCTATGAGTGCAAACAATCAAAAAAAGAACAATATGATGATTCTAAGTATAATAACCCTCATTCTGGAGGACGGAAATTGAAACTACAACCCATTCCTATACCAACCTTTTCTGGGGATTACAATGAATGGATCAGTTTTAGAGATTTATTTCGCACACTAATTCATAAGGATTCGAGGAAAGAGGGCAGAGGGGACGCGAATTGAGCACGGCTTCTAGGCGTGCCAAGAGGGTTGAAAATTCCTCGAATGTGAGGTGTTGCTCACCAATTATACTGTATAAGAGTTGTTTTGTAGATTTTACCGCAGTTTCGTGCAATCCTCCAAACGATGGAGCTGAAGGTGGATTAAGACACCATTTTATGTGCTGTCTTGAGAGTATATGTGTCATTTTATCATTATTAGACGAGAGAAACTGTTGAATTTCTTTGAGCTGATTCCTAGCACCTACATAATTAGTGCCGCAATCTGAGCGGACAAGTGTAGGAACACCGCGACGTTGAACAAAACGTTGCAATGCCGCCATAAATGTTTCGGTAGATAATTCGGAGACTGCCTCCAAATGTACCGATTTTGTTGCGAGACACACAAAAATACAAAAATAACCTTTGATTAATTTAGCGTTAGGCAATGTGCTGGATTTAATTAAAAAGGGTCCCGCAAAGTCTGTCGAGATTTGAGAGAATACTGGTTGTGGCTTGACGCGGTCTGCTGGTAAATCAGCCATAAAAGGGGCCTTTGTCTGAGCGCGACATCTAAAGCAGTGTATACATTTATATACACGATGCCTAATAACACGGCGAGCAGAGAGGATCCAGAATTGCTTCCTTAACAGAGCATGTAACGTATCAGCCCCGGGATGGCAATACACTTTATGATAATGATCAATTATTAGATCCACTAATGGGCTGGAGCTGGGGAAAAAAAGAGGATGTTGAGCTGAGAACTGGAGAGGTGCATGAGCTAGACGACCACCTACTCGAAGGAGGTTATCTTGTAAAAACTGTGAAAGGCGCTTCAATCGTACAGTACAGTTTCCGTTTGTCTGAAGTCGATGAATGTCTTCGGCAAATGTATTTTGCTGCACAGAACAAACCCAATACATGAGAGCATCATAACGTTCACCGACTGTTAATGGACCAGTGAGTCTGACATCACGAGCTTTGCGACAGTTCGAGGTGAAACGTCTGATGCAAGCAGTTACTCCCACCAAATTGTCTAGTGAGCTGAAACGGGTGAGCATCTCGGTGTCCACATCTGGAAGTGCAATGTGATAAAGAACCTTCTTTGGTTTGAGCCCAGGAAAGAAATGATGACCAAGAGCTGGCGGCATGGCCGGCCAGGTATTTTGGTGTTCCCTAATCCAACTAGGAGACCACCAAAGTTCATGTGATAATAAGTCTTGAGCTGAGATTCCTCTGCTTGTAAAATCAGCTGGGTTAAGAGCTGATGGGACATGTCTCCATACAAGTTTACATAATACCTGGAGTCTTTGTGGTGGAATATTAAGTCAGGCAAGTACTATTGTACTATCCGTCCAGCATACATGTTGTTGTATATGAATATGAGCTGACAATTGGGTTGAGACTCGGGTCATGAGCTGGGACAAGAGATGAGCTGCTGTAAGCTCTAAGTGGAAGTGGACTTATGTGAGCAAACATGTCGTGATAGACGAATATTTGAGAGATGAGGAAGATCGTGAACGATCTGTTGCCACTTCCTTTGGCTGTCTGGGGGCGTAGATTCATCCCAGTCCAAGTCATTCATCCACAGTTGTTGGAGGAGAAGTTTGGCACGAAAGATAACAGGAGTAATCCATCTATTTGGATCATAAAGAGAAGCGGTAGAGCTGAGAATAGAACGTTTGGTGACTGTATCTGTCTTAGGCGATATGATGCGATATGTAAACTCATCAGTCCGAGGTAGAGAAGAGTAGAAGTTGTCTGAGATTTATGTTGTTGGACAAGCAACAATTTGTGACATTAAAAACAGTAAGTCAACACTTTTAAACTTTGTTTCGGTGCTTGAAAATGAAGACGGAAGTTCCTCCAGGAAAACAATGAAGACAGAAACCAACAAAAATTTCGGAGATGTCGTGTTTAAATGGTTTTTGCAGCAACGTTCTATGGGAAATCCGATTTCAGGTCCAATCCTTTGTGAAAAATCCAAAATCTTTTCCAACACAATCTTTTCTCTTTCTTCATGTTTTAAGGCTAGTAACGGCAGGCTAAGAAACTTTAAATTCAGGCATGGTGTACGTGAATTAGATTTTGCTGGTGAGAAGCTTTCAGCAGACTCTGCAGCTGCTGAAACTTTTATTGAAAAATTTAAAACTGCAGCAGAATCCTATGATCCGGAGTTTGTTTATAATACCGATGAAACTGGCCTTGTTTGGAAAGCATTACCAAAAACCACTTTGGCTTCTAAAAGGGAATCTAGTGCCCCTGGACATAAGGTCAGTAAAGAATATGTTACAGTGCTTAACTGTGCCAACTCCACTGGAAATCATAAACTATCACTTCTTTTGATAGGAAAATCAAGAAATCCAAGAGCATTTAAAAACGTAAAAAAACTTCCACTCTTCTACAAAAGTCAACCCAAGACCTGGATGACTGCAGCTTTGTTTACGGATGGGTATGATGAAGTGTTTATTCCTGAAGTGAAAAAGCACCAAAAATCGGTGGGAAAAGAAGGCAGTAAGGTGCTTTTAATTGTTGATAACGCACCCACTCATCCTACAGCAGAACTGTTTAAAACGACGTTTTTGCCTCCCAATGTTACAAGTTTGCTGCAACCCATGGACCAGTCTGTTATTGAAACAATGAAGCGCCATTACAGAAGGCAACTGCTGAGAAAACTGCTGATCGAAGGTGCTGAAGATGAAGAATTGGTTTTGGCAAATCATTGCAAAATAAATTTAAAGGACTACTGTTACATCGAAGAGTTCTGGAACTGAGAGCTGAATTATTAATGTTCTTACAAGATGCAAAATCTGAATTTGCTTCTCGTTTTTCTGACTCTATTTGGCTCTTGAAATTAGCATTTTTGGCAGATCTTTTTAGCTATTTTAACGATTTGAACAAGAACCTTCAAGGAAGAGGAGAAAATATTTTAACAGCCAAAGATAAAATAAAAGCATTTCACGCAAAACTTCTTTGTGGTCAACATCTCTGCAAAACAAAATGTTCGAGTCTTTTCCATGTGTTCAGAAGATAATTGAAGATAATGCAACAGACCAAAGTTTTGCAGTATCGGCTCATATTCCTTGCATGATACTGAGCTTGCATAATTTACAAGAGAAACTTTTGACATACTTTCCAGACTTGCACTCTGAAGCTGACAATGGGCGTAGATGGATTTTAAACCCTTTTTTGGACCAATCAATAGATAATAATAATAATAATAATAAAAAGTTTATTTAGCTCACACAATGAAATTAAATACAAATTTATAAATAAAACAAAACAACAAAAAGTGAAGCTAAAAGGCCGGGGCTCGGCGATTAGCTTGCCCATACGAGCAACACCGATTTTCAGCCCTCGCCTTAGGAGGTATACCGAGGAATTTATATTAGTAGCACTTACAATATCACCGTTAGGCTCAATCATAGTAACTATATTTACACGTACACACGTACAATTATTAAATAATTGTACAGGATGATGCAACATACTCTAAAGATAAAAAAGAAAAATAATTGTACATGACGATTATGATAAAGACATTGAATATATTAAAGTTTGATTAAAGTTGTCTGAAACGTCAAGCAAAACCAAATCATAAACTAAAAAACTATGTCCGAAACAAAAAAAAGAGAAATTAATAAATACAATAAAAAGCAAACCTAGATCTGGCTGATGTCACCACAAAAATGAAAGAAAGTCTTCTTGATTTAGCTGCTGATGGCATGCTTAAAATAGAATTTTATTCACAAAGTGTCGACGTATTTTGGATAAAAAGAAAACACGAATATCCCGAGCTGGCAAAAGAAGCTCTTAAATTATTAGTGCCATACGCCACTTCATATTTGTGTGAATGATTTGATTATTAACGTGTCAAAAATAACACCACTATTTGATAAACTTCTGGAAAATAAACAAGCACATCCTTCTCACTAAAATTGCGTTTTTATTGTGTAAGAACCTCGACTCTTTCTTTTAGCCGGCGACACCCCGAGTAAGGCGTCACGACCCCCCTAGGGGTCGCGACCCACAGATTGAAAAACACTGATTTAATTCAATAAAAAAATAGTGCAATATCAAAACGTAGCTTTTTTTCTCTCCAATGGCAATTTAAAAAAAAATCTCCGATTATCCGAATATTTGATTATCCGAATGGGTCCCGGTCCCCATTAATTCGGATAATTCGAGTTCTACTGTACTTACTAATTTAAAAAAAAAGTAATATCTAAAAATTCATAATTTCCCCCATACTATGGGGGAAATTCTGAGGATGGTATTCCTTTTTTTTATTACAAAAAAAGAAATAATAGAACTACTACTTATAGAGAGAAACTATAAAATGGTATTGTGTCAATTTCAATTTATTTATTGCATTCATGGTTAAAGATGTTACAAATAATATGGTCACAAACATGAACCCTGCAAGGGCACAGCAATTAAAAATAAATTGAGAAATCATTGTTATAGAAAAGAATCATAAAATTAACATGTCAAAAATGGCAGATAATAAATAAATAATAATAATAATGTAATTATTTTGACGACATTATTCATTCTTAATACTAACTTATTATTAGACTAGGTACATCCACTGGTTAGGCACTAGACTTAATTTTACGTATCTCTTTTTGCTAGAATTAATAGAAAGTAGTAAAAATTAGAGTTTATCTTTATCTTTATGGAACTCTTTCAAAGAATAGTAGCTTTTAGTAACGAGATATTGCTTTAGTGTTTTAACAAATGCATTATAATTTTTTATTTGTGTAATTTAAAACGTTCGGGTAGCCCATTGTACACTTTAATTGCACTGACGTACGGCCCCTTTTCATACATTTTTAATTTCGAAAAAGGCACCGCCAGCTTATTTGCTAATCTGCTTGTGTGCCTCAGATGCGTTGTATAATTTGTAAAAAAATTTCTAGCCGAAGGAAACCAGTTCGAATTATTTCTAACCAATTTACATAATTCTAAAATGTATAGTGATGGTACTGTTAATATCCTCAATTTCACAAAATGTGGCTTACAGCTAGTCCTAGAGTCAATGTTTACCAGTACTCGTATGCATCTTTTCTGAGCTATTAATGCATCTGTTGTGTTCGTGCTGTTACCCCACAACACGATGCCGTATGAAAGCCATGCATGGGCATTAGCATAGTACGCGAGTTATGCGCGAAAAGTATATTGTACGAATCTATAGCTTTTGGTAAATCGTTAATATATATCAAAAATAATATACACCCTAGAACACTGCCTGGGGTATGGATTTGGAGACATGTTTGGTGTCAGATTTTACTCCCTTAATTGTACGGTCAGTCAAGTCAGGGTGTTCTAATTGGACATATTGTTGACGGTACTCTAAATATGATTTTAACCCTAGAGTGCTCGCGCTATGAGCATTTTGCCGCCCGCGGCACAATTTTCGTCTTATTTTGTACACTATGCAATTGTCAAGGTCAAGCGTCCGTGTAGCTGCCCCCCCGTCCCTCGCCTTCTTGTTTTAGAAATAAGAATTAAATCAGTGCGCGGATGACCGCAGGAGACAAAGGTTGTTGGGGCTGTGTCGCGTTTGGCGGCAAATTGCTCACCGCGCGACTACTCACGTAAGTAAAGTTTGCGGATCTTAGTTTTTACTAATGTTGAAATATTATTTGTTTTCATTGCGTATAATATTATTTTAATGGTAATATGGTATGATATTAATTTTACTTTGTTTTAATTAATTATTGGGCCTTGTGTTTTTGTTTTATTATGCTTAGTTTATTTCTTTTTTAGATAAACATCGTGTGAAATGACAAACAAACAAGACAAACAAATACTTGCGTGGTTGGAAGAGGAGAACAATGGCGAGAAAGATGAAACTGTGTCTGAAAGTGACCGGGAAAGTGAACATAGTGATCATTGTACTGACACGGAGCAATCAGCGGCAGAATCTGACAAGGATGAGCCATCAACCTGTCGCGTATCACCTGTGCCTACTCAGGAGTCATTACGGCGTAGTCGTAGCCGTGGTCGTGGAGCTGGAGCCGCAGTAATACAAAATACGCAATCTATCACGCGTAGTTCTACTGTAACGCAAGTAAGTCGAAGTCCATCCCTAGTCAGCACGTCCCAGAGACCTTCGAGGCGTATACAACGTCAATGCACAATAACACAAAGAAGCCGCGGACGTTCTTCTATCACCTTGGCATCCCAAGGACCATCTCGCCATCGCTCACGATCGCCCGTTAGATCTCGTTCACGATCATCAAGTAACGAACCTCTGGCTCAGCTGATTGACAGACGAAGAACCTTTGTAGGTTCTACAACTGAAGCAAGCTCAGAGCGACGGCCTAGAAGAGTTCCTATGTATGAAGGGAAAGATGGAACGAAGTGGTTAGTACATCCTCCTTCAAGGCCTAATATACGAACTAGGCAAGAAAACATTGTCATAAATCGCCCCGGAGTAAAAAGTGAAATGGCTAAAAATTCTCAAACTCCATTGGAATGTTTTGATTTATTTGTTACTCAACAAATGCTGGAAGAAATCGTGCTATTCACAAATATGCACATACGTATATATAAGGAGAAGTTTTCTAGGGAAAGAGATACAAAAGAAACTGACTTGACTGAGATAAAAGCTTTAGTCGGGCTTTTACTTATGGCGGGGATGAAAAAAATGCATCACCTAAATATTCATGAAATGTGGATTGATGATGGGACTGCGCCTGACATATTCAGAGCAACCATGTCAAAGACAAGATTCTTTTTTCTGCTAAGAAATGTTCGTTTTGATGCTGTGGAAACTAGGGCAGAACGTGCTCAACATGATAATATGGCAGCAATGAGGATTTTTTTTGAAACTTTTGTCTCCAATTGTCAGACACATTACCAGATTGGAGAAAATGCCACAATTGATGAGATGTTAGAGTCATTTAGAGGACGTTGCAAGTTCCGTGTGTACATGGCCAACAAACCCGCAAAATACGGCATAAAAATATTTGCTCTCGTGGATTCAAAATCCTTTTATACCAGCAACTTGGAAGTATATACCGGTAAACAACCAGAGGGACCATTCAACGTTGATAACAGACCAAGCGCTTTGGTGAAAAGATTATCCACAAATATTTTAAATACTGGCCGCAATATAACAATGGATAATTACTTTACGTCAATTCCACTTGCTGACGATTTGGTTGCTAACCATCGAACAACTATAGTAGGCACTGTGCGAAGAAACAAAAAAGAAATTCCACCCTGCTTTCTAAACATCAAAGATAGAGACAAGCCAAGTACAATGTTCGGATTTGGTGAGAAGAAGGTACTGATATCCTATGTGCCTAATAAAAAGAACAAAAAAGTTGTTCTACTTCTGTCAACATTACACAATGACAATAAGATCGATGAAACTACCGGTGCTGCTCAAAAACCAGAAATCATAACTTATTATAACGGGACCAAAGGAGGAGTCGATGTCGTTGATCAAATGAAAGAAGAATATTCCGTAGGTAGAATGACTCGTAGATGGCCAATGCGATTATTTTTCTCAATTTTGAACATTGCAGGCATAAATAGTCAAATAATATATAAAGAAAATACTGGCCAATTATTATTACGTTCAACATTTCTGAAAGAAATTTCCATGGCTATGATTAGACCACATATCGTTAGACGATCCGGCGTGATTACTTTACAGAAGGATCTGAGGAACCAAATCGCTCGATTTGTGCCACCGGAACATCAAAATATACCCTCAGTTCGAGAAGGAATATGCGCAGTATGTCCATCGAAGAAAAATAGAAGGACAAAAAAAAAGGGTGCAATAGATGTGCAAAATTACTGTGCAATGAGCATTGCATATACAGGGTGGGCCAATAATTTTTGCAAATAGCAACACTAAATTTCTCGAATACCGTTGGAGGGAGGGGTGCGCGGGTGGCGGGAAACTATGCGTCGCTACATGCAATTTTTAGTCACGATGGAGCGCTTCACGGGACAACAGCGTGCTTTTTGTGTTAAACAATATTACAAAAACAACGATTCCTACGTTACTGTACGACGCCTGTTTCGAATTGAATATGGATTACGCCGTGTAAGCGAGTGTCCAAGTGTGAATTTAATCAAAGCTTGGGTCGTGAAGTTCGAGCAAACGGGATCGACAACGAATATTAAACAAACAGGCCGGCCACGTTCAAGAAGAAGCGATGAGATCATTCGAGAGGTTGAAATTTCCGTTCGGAACGATCCAGATTTATCTACGCGTAAGCGTTCGGCGGTTCTGGCATTACCGAGAACCAGTCTACGGCGGATTTTGCATCTAGACCTCAAACTGTACCCGTATAAGCTTCAAATTGTGCAGGAGATGAAACCAAATGATTACATTCAACGTAAGCTATTGGCTGACACAATGCTGGAGCAATTCTCTAGCCTGGAGAATGTATTGTTTACAGACGAGGCCCACTTTCACATCAACGGGCACGTGAATAAGCACAATTGTCGATATTGGAGCAGGGAAAACCCTCGCCTTAAACACCAAAAGCCACTTCATTCACCTAAAACGACAGTATGGGCTGCCATATCAGCAATGGGCATAATTGGTCCGTATTTCTTTGAAAATAATCAAGGAAATAATGTAACTGTGAATTCAGCGGAATACGTCAAGATGTTGCGAGAGTTTTTACGCCGCAGTTGCATGAATTTCAAGGATACAACAGCAGGACCTGGATGCAACAAGATGGAGCAACATGCCACACGTCAAATGTGACTTTACCGGTAGTCAAAGAATTGTTTCCGAATAAATTGATTTCTCGCAGAGGTGATATTCCATGGCCTCCGAGAAGCCCGGATCTTACACCATGCGATTTTTTCTTATGGGGATACCTGAAAAGTCGAGTCTACCTTAATAAACCGACGAATATATCCCAATTTAAACGAAACATCCACGACGAGATAGCCGCGATCCCCCGCAGCATGTGTCAGCGAGTTTTCCAATGTTTGCGTAGTCGATTGCTAGAGTGCCAACGACGAGACGGTGCACATCTCGACGATGTCATTTTTAAAAAATAAATTTCATTAAATTTTCAAAACGTTAAAAATATAATCAAGAAAATAACAGTTGTAGTTTTATTTCTATTCAAGTTTTAAAAGTGCAAAATTTATTGGCCCACCCGTTATATGTGCCAGCATTGTTTTGATGAAATACATGCTGTAAATGAGGAAAACGAATGATTTAGATCTTAATTTTATATTTTTTATTTAAATAATAATGAGGAAGTTCCAAAAAAACTAATATAATTACCTAAGATTTTCCAAAGCATTGTTTTCTAATTTCTAATTAAAAAAGTTTAATAAATGATTCTTGGTCGTATAGTTGGTGTTTTATTTTATCTTTAAAACATAATTACAAATGCATATGATTCATATTAACAAAAAGAAAACGTATTAAGTACGGGCGGCAAAATGCTCCCTACGCGATCACTCGCGTTTCACGAGAAGGCGCGACTACTCTAGGGTTAACCAGTCATATGCCTATGCGTATACCAACGTTAAACAATTTTTTTAGTAAAATGTCGTGTTTAATTCAGTCATAGGCCTTACTCATATCAAACAAAATGCCTATTGCGTATTTACTCGATTCTAATATTTCCAGAATTTGTTCAATGTACTTATGTACTGCCAGTGTTGTGGATCTATTTTTACGGAATCCGTTTTGATTGTCTACTAGAATCTTATATTTTTCACAGAAATTAGCAAGACGCGAGGACATTGCTGTTTCAAATATTTTTGCGATAGTCGAGTAAAGCAATGGGACGATAGTTATTTACATCGGTTGGATTACCCTTTTTCAAAATTAGTTTTATAGCTGCTATCTTCAGTAAATCGGAAAATTTGCCTTCTGTAAAAGATTGATTAATTAATTGCACCAGAGGTGGAACGAGCTCGTTTGCACGTTGTTTTATTAACCCTTAGTTACTCGCATCCATATAGTTACATTAACGCTCGTGGGGGCATATATAACCCCAATTTAATAAGTACAATAAAACATATTTCTATATTTCCAGTTGTCCATCGTAACGTTTCGACCAGTACCCCAGATGGGTTCTGTCATGCGCTTTACCAAACTTACTGTATCATTAGGCATTCGATACGGACCCTCAGGCTGTACTCCAGCATAAATCTCGAGTTTCAATAAGTAAAATGTTGCAGAGTCTACGAGTGCATAATGCTTTATGCCATACTTCGTGGGTTTGTTGGGCATATAAACAACACCAGAAAATCTTCCTCGAAAGGCAGGTAATTGTTCATCTAGGGTGACATTTTCAGACGCAGAGTAATTATTGATGAAATTATTGTTTATCAAATCAGTGAACTCTCTGACTGCTGCTAGTTTGTCTGTCTTTTGTCTTTCAGATCTGGTATTTTTGTCATCAAAACGAATACATCTTGCAATAAAAAGAAATCTGTTGTATGACATTGTGTTTTGAAAAAACTCGCTGCCTGTTCCATTGGTAGCCCACAGATCTTTGAAGTTCAAGTGCGATGAACGCTACACACCAGACATGTATAGCAGACCTAGGTAAGCCAAAAGTTCTTCATATTCTAGTAATTTGCAATCACGTTCACGTTGATACTTGTCTTGTATTGATTTTATACAATTGTTGGTATGTTGCAGTACTAAATTGATAGCATCATTTGAAAACATTCAAAAGAATGCTTCTGACTTTGTTTGTATCTCCTTGGCTGCTGCCTTAGGCCCTGGTGTTTCCCGCATAATATTGTGCCTACGAACACGAACGCTGGTACGCGGTGGCTCTTTTGCCCACTTTATGCATTTATTTCTTGATAAATAAAAGCTATCAGAATCATCACTTGCGACACTCCTGCGTTTACTCAGTGGTTCATTTATTTATTTATTAGAAACACAAACAGATGGTTATCAATACATATAAAATAAGATATACAGCAGTTTTGTACAAGATACCATCCTAAAGTAGTGTTTACAGCACGACAAAAGAAACACAGCTTACTAACAAACTCTTAACAAGAGTTCACACAATTATCAAAACAGTACTACTATACATACACACTATATAAAAGTAATAAACAACAATATATACAAATATACATACCAAGACCAAAACAAGAACAGGACAAGGCACAGCCACGAAGGAGCGCAGCAAGACCCATCGTCATTAATATTTCGAAAAATTACGAAGCATCACCCAACACCATCCGCCGCAACTGTGCCTTAAACACTGTGTACTTATAAAAAATGTCTAACTCGCTGCATTTGCAACACAGTTCATTATAGTCCCGACACACTCGATACAGGGGGTTGTGGAATGCTCTTCGTGTGTCACATATAGGTACAACAAACACCACTTCTCTTCTGGCTTGCCTACTTCATATGGTAGGAACTTTTAAGTTGATAGATGAGAGCAATGTAGATTTTGTCACATTGTTCAAGATTTTATGTAACGATAACAAGCTCAGGTAGTCTCTGCGTTTCTTAAGCGTAGGGACCCTGTAATACCTTAATCTATCATCATAGGATCTAAGTTGATATTTAAGTTTAAAACGATAACTAACATGTCTCAAAAACTTTGACTGAACTTTCTCTAAAGTTTGCATGTGTACTTTATAAAATGGGTTCCAAATCATCGATGCATATTCAAGTTTACTACGAATCAAACTATTAAAAAGAATGAAATAAGATTTGACATTTCTGAAATGTTTACATGTTCGAAGCAGAAAACCCAGAATCTTATTACAAGACGTCGATATATTATTGGAATGTTGTCTCTAATCGTTTCTGTTAATGCTAGATCTTGGCCACCGATGTGGTATTGATAAGGGTTCCAGACTGCCTCTAGCGAGCCAGTCTACCCATATCCTCTGCGCGTGATCTTGCTTCCGCGACAACATCCAAAAAACCTAATTCTATTATACTTTTTCACTATCGTGTAACCAATAAAATTCTTTTTTAAAAAGTCTTTTTAAATCCTAATCATAACATTGGTGGCAGCGCAAAGGGATTTTTAAGAAAATAAATAAATCCTTGGTACGCCTCGAAGAGAACTAAGTGAATGTTCAAGTATAAGCGAAAAGCTAAAAGTGAAAGTGAAAATTGTGAGTGTTAAAATTGTACACAAAAGAAGAGAACAGAAGAAAACGGGGTAAACTCCATCCATCAACAATTCAAGTTTTCTCTGCTTCACATCATCGAAGACCAGTCGTCGTCTTCATCATCGTGAAGAGAACTGCAAGTTTGCGCTATCTGCGTATTCCTGTTATCTACGGTCTACCAGCTCCAGCACCTATCAATATATTTTTGAAGAAAACATAAAGAACATGAAATTTATTATTAATACAGCGCAGTCGAAAAGTACGCCAAGCTTCGCGACTTCGAGATAAGACGCCGTGACCGTCTAGACCTTACGCCGCACATTCCTCAAGCGTTATCGCGTCCGCTCCGTGACCGTTTGAATCACCTGCCTATAAGTTAGCTTAATACATTGTTGCATAGTGTTAATAATAAGGTATTAATGTAATTATTTGTAACCGTTTAAATTTAGCTACACGTTTTCTTTCACTGTAATATTTTTTATTCTTTGGATTATAACTTTTCTTTTATAATATATCAAAACGACTGAACACAAGTAGGGAAAAGAATCGCAAGAAATTCCCTTAAGCGTAATACTAAAGTTTATAAAACCATTCGACGGGACACGAAATAAATTAAACGCGTTCATAACAAATTGCGATAATGCAATTTCTCTAGCGTCCTCACAACAGGAGGACATAATATTTAAATACATCCTTAGCCAATTAGAAGACAAAGCCGAAAGTGCTTGTTCAATTAAATATTTTGAAAACTGGAACTCTCTTAAAGAATTTTTAAAGATTCAATTTGGGGAGCGTAAACATTACGCCCATCTTCTCACTGATCTGCAGGAATGCAAACAGGGAAACGATACCGTTAACCAATTTGCTCTTAAAGTTGAAACTTGTTTATCTAAATTACTGACAGAAGTCACAATATCAAACACCCGTAAAAGCGAACTGTCTGGCAGAATAACTGCTATGGAGGATTTAGCACTCCATTCCATTTAGTATTTAGTTCTCCACCTTCACACTAGGGCTACATCCACGACTTTCAACAATTATTAGATGCCGTGATCCAAACAATCTCAATGAGGCAATTAATCACGCAATATCAGAAGAGAAAATCCAACAATTCTCGTTCAAAAATAATAACTTCTTTAATAATAAACATGAAACACCAAATTCCACAGCCCCAAATTACAAGTCTCCACAAAAGCCAAATTTTATCAATCAAATGATAACTATAAAAATAACTTTTAAAATCCACTATTTTGTAAGTACTGTAAAAGAAGAGAACATACCTTTGAAAAATGTAGGCTTCGTGACTATAACAATAAAAAGTTTAATAGGAGTGATCAACCTTTTAATACAACACAAAGCTTCTATAAACAAAAACAAAATGTTCCAGTCAACTATATTAACGAAGGTCGATATGAACTTGACCATAATCAAAACAACGAAAATCCTTTAAACTAATCCATGCCCCGCTAGGGTGTCGATCGGAGCAAAATCCCAAAAATTATGGTACTCGCTTCGCTCGTGCTCGCTTCTTATAAGCAAATTAGTGATAAGAGAGCCCTTAGGTAATATGACAGGATGTTTCTGATCGTAAGGTAAGTTCGCATTGTGTAGCCTACCACCAACTCGTAAGACGTCTAAACTATCAAGAAAAGGATGTAAATTATGCAAGCTTCCTTTCACATTATCACTTTTTCTTAAAGCTTGGATTTCGGAAGCAAAATATTTATTTTGTTCGTGTTTAATCAAAAGCATTAGCGATCGGTGTAACTCTGCACTTTGCAAATAATTCGTTTTGATGCTTTTATTATTTTTATTAATATTATTTAAGAATCTTAAAATAAATGCGAAACACCTAATCATTCTGTTAATATCCGAGTGCTTATGTAGCCGTTCAATGACATGTTCAAGCGTGATCAAGCCGTGACACACTGCCTTGCAAGTTTTCATGAGTTGGGACTTAATCTCAGGTAGGTCATGCAGATCAGGCAAAGGAGAATAGTGATGAGTAAAATCGTAGTCAATGATTCGCAAAAAATTAGGACCACTCCACCACAATTCACACTCATTCAGCTCGCTCGGCTTCACGCCTCTACTAATGAGGTCTGCAGGATTTTCTTTTGTGGTGACATAGTGCCAGCCCCAACTAGTGGTGTTTTGGCGAATTACGTTTACTCTGTTAGCTACATATGCCGGTAATTTAGTTATTTCGGTATTAATCTATGCAATAACAATCTGTGAATCACTGAACAAATAAACATTGCTGATTTTGCTGATCAACGCTGTAGATCTGCTAATGCTTTTGAGGTCAAGAATGTTTCCTATGTGTTGATTTACAATTTTTTGTGTGTTATTAAACCTATCGTTAAGTAATTTCAATGCTTCTGGATACGACTCACCACACAGAGGCAAGTTCTTTATGAGATCAAAAGGCTCATCCTTTAAAAAGGAACGTAAGTAATAAAGTTTTTGCAAACTAAGACATAAACGGTACATAGTCGGTAAACTTTCCGTCAAAAATTTTTATATTTATTGGAGGCAGATTCATTCTACTAGCAGTATGTGGCGACTTCAATGACAAGTGTGGCGAGGGTTTTAATAATGACAAGGCTCGGTCAAGGGCTTGAAGAATGGTAAAGTAATTATCCTCTACTAATTGCATATCATCAAAATTTAATAACATAATTTCCCTGCACAAGTTTTCGTAAGTTCCAAAATTCGACTCAACATCTAGCCGTTTAGCTTCTAACATATTACGGGAATATTGACTGAGATCCTTAGTTTGGATAAAATTTAAACATCTAGTAATTTTACCTTTCTCAAAGCCTCTCAAGGCAATTTTTTTCGAGAGATCCTTTTCGTCCGACATTTTGTTGGTCAGCTTACTTTGTGGGACAGACCACAAGACGAACACCCTAAAAACACAAACTCTTGCGCAAATATGCACCACTTACTTTTAGTGAAATATATCTTAAATACACAGATTAGTATACTATTCTTAAATATTAAGAACACAATAATGTAAGTTATCAAAATGTAAGTTAGCAGTTAGCTTTTCTTTCTGCGGGTGCGCGGCGCGCGACAAAATCTTGCATCCCGTTCTTACGCAGATCTTTCACTCTTGCCGTAGAGCGTCCTCTGTTGTGATTGGTCCGTTTGATGACAGCTTGTACAAGATTGGAGAACAAAGATTCTGGCAGTGATGAGGAACGGCAACGTCGCTTCGCTTCCTTTGTCGTTGCACTATTGCAAGCGTTCGATTTTGAATTCTCGCGGGTACGGCGGCGGTTCCAAGCGGCGTCTGGTCTTGCTTCGCGTGGAAAGCTGGCAACGTCGCCTTCGTGGCCAAGACTCACAAATTACGAAATTGCAAATTATAAATTGTTAATGCGAAAACACACCGAAGATAATATTCGCGGGTGTTTCGTTATATAATTTGTTCCCCTTCTTCAGGCTACTTTGCGTACTATATAAAATGTAGCAATATATCTTCTCTAGAGTCTCGACTAGGCAATATGGCGAACAGATGGTCACGGCGAATTATCGAAGTGTTCCTTTTTTCAGTATTTTTCTTCAAAACTGCACGTCGTTCACAAACCGAAGAAGGACCATGTTGAGCAGTGACTGTATATTTGTTGTAGGGCTGTGGTCGTGGAGTTCAAAGAAACACTTAATACACTGAAGGTCACACTTTATTCGCGGGCAGTCTGTAGCCAATTCACCCGATACCAGCCAGACAGAGATATAACATATTTTTTACACATGACATTTTAGTGTTGCCAATATGCAACATCAATGTTCAAGGAGCTGATGGAATTTTACATACCATGCGTTGTTAGAGTTATGTTGAATTGTGCTCAAATATATTTTAAACTGAACGCTAGCTAAGATCCGAACGCAGCCTATGTGCGCTTTCTCCTAATCTGTAATCTTCCCGCTTTTATATGTAATGCTTCTTCGTTTTTTCCTGTCAAGTGTTAAAATAAAACTCACATGTCTAAATAATTGAATTCTTTTAGTTAAAAGCCCTATGACCTTAACAGGTTATGGGCCCAGTTAGTTCTTCCACAAGTGCAATTACACTTTTGTTTGCATAATGGCTGAAAATCGTTCGTGTTGGCAACACTAATATTATCTGTCACTTGTCACCTAGCTCTCTGTAGATCGGGCCTTGCCACATTATAGTATTAATTATAATATTATATTAAAGTCTACTGACACATCAATATATCTTTTAATCAATATCCCCAAACCTGCCGAACACCACAAAACATGGTGCCAGAAGTGGTCAGGTCGGATTGGGTTGATTGAATTAGATTGAATTGTGCACGCATGTATGGTACGAAATGGCGGAAGAAGCGACGACGGCACAACGTCCTGCAATGCCGAGTACTATGCCAACGATGCCTTCAGGTACAGAGAACGTCGGGACAGGGCAGCTAAGACCCCTAGACCTCAAAAATACTAATATGCCACTTACCTGGAAAAACTGGCTTACACAGCTGAAGATATACCTGCGAGCTAATAATCTAGAACATGAAACTGACCAACGCAAGGTAGCAATTCTCCTTCACTTTATAGGAACTGATGCACTTAGTATATTTTATAGTTTCAATATGGATATCGACTCCATTGCATTCGTAGCTCTAACAGAGAAATTCAATGCACATTTTTTGCCTCTAGTCAACACAACTATGGAACGGCACAAGCTATTTAATAGAAGACAAAAATCTGATGAAAGCATTGATGACTATGTCACGGATCTCAAGAATATCGCCAAGCAATGCAGCTTAGAAAAGCTAGAAGACAGCTTGACAAGGGACATATTTAGTCTAAATCTGCATCCCAATAACCAATTCATAAGAGAGAGAATCCTGGTAGAAAAACCAGCAACGTTAGGAGCAGCTATACAGCTAGCCAAAGATCTGGAAATCACACGTCAACAAGCAGCTTGCCTCCTTGAAAACCCTATAGTCAATCAAGTGAAAACGTCAAAGTACAGACAGTCAAGACCATTGAAGCAAACAGTCAGCCGATCACATTCAGGTGCACGCTCAAAGTCAAACACAGATACCAGGTCAAAAGTGAAAAATGAAAACAAATGTCACAAATGCGGTCAAGTTCATAGGTTTCAGTGCCCTGCCAAAGGTGTTAAATGTAATAAATGTGGTAAATATAATCATTTTGCTCAAATGTGCAGAACTGTGAAAATAATTTCTTCAGAGTCTATTAATAATAGTAATAATAACCTCTTTGTAGGCACAATATGTATCAATTCAGTAAATTCACAATCTTGGAAAGTAGACATAGTTATAAATAACAAAATTATTGTCTTTATTCTTGACACAGGTGCTGACACAAATATCATATCATCAGACACATTCTACAAACTCAACATTCCTTTTAACACTCTACTTAAAAGTTCTCATAGATTATCGACTTTCAGTGGAGATGCTATACCAACAATAGGCCAGTGTAGCTTAGTAGTAGTGCATAATAACAATTCATACAATATCAACTTTCACATAGTTGACCTTGTATGCCAAAATATCATAGGTAGGGAGACGTGCCAAACTCTTAACCTAATTAAAAGAATATTTCATGTAAATTTTGCACCCCAGCTTCCGAAAGATCTTACTACAGGTATAGGTTGCATCAAAGACCTGGAGGTGGACCTTAAATTAAAGCCTGATGCCACTCCAACGATTGCCGCCTGTAGACGCATTCCATTTCAACTGAGACAACCTCTGAAGCAAGAATTGGATGACTTGCCATGACCGGACGCAAGTTGAGGAGCCAACGGAATGGGTAAGTCCTATTGTATTAAGTAAAAAGAAAAATGGTAAACTCAGACTTTGCATAGACTCTAATAAATTAAATGATGCCATAATAAGACCTCATTATCAGTTTCCAACACTCGATGAGATAAAATCTGAATTATCAGGAGCCAAATATTTTTCCACTCTTGATGCTAACAAAGGATTCTGGATGCTGAAGCTCAGTGTAACTTCGTCCAAGCTGTGTACCTTCATAACTCCTTTTGGACGTTATAGATTCACACGCTTACCCTTCGGTATAAACGCAGCTCCAGAAATCTTCCATAGCGAGATGGCAAAACGCTTTCAAGACATAGAAGGTGTTAAAATTTTAATGGACGATTTTTTGCTATATTCAAACTCACTGCAAAAACACAATGTGATATTACAAAAAGTCATTGACAGAGCTCGTTCTATTAATTTAAAATTCAACAATGAAAAATCAGTCATTTGTGCCACCGAAGTTAAATATTTAGGTCACATTTTTAGTCGAGATGGTGTTAAAGTTGACCCATCTAAAGTTGAGGCTATATGTAAAATGCCTAGTCCAACATCTGTCTCTGAGTTGCAAAGATTCATGGGCATGGTTAATTACCTTGGGCCTTTTATTAAAAATCTTTCACAGGAAACTTCTTTATTAAGACAATTACTCTCAAAATATAATGAGTGGGTTTGGACACAAAAAAATGAGTCAGAGTTTTGTAAAATCAAACATTTAATTAGTTCAACACCAGTTTTAACCTATTACCACCCAAACAAACCCTAACCCAACCATTACACTGTCAGTAGATGCCTCTAAAGATGCTCTAGGTGCAGTAATTCTTCATGAAAAACAGCCTATTGCCTTTGCTTCTGCATCTTTATGTGCATGTCAACAAAATTACTCTCAAATAGAAAAAGAGCTATTGGCAGTCTTGTTCGGTTGTACTAAATTTCACCAATATATTTATGGTAATAAAATAGATGTTGAAACAGATCATAAGCCACTGATCACACTCTTTAAGAAAGCTTTGTTTGACATCCCTGCAAGATTACAGAGGATTATGGTGAGATTACAGCCCTATGATTTGAATGTCATGTATGTACCAGGACGTTACCTATACATAGCAGATACGCTTTCAAGAGCAGCCTTGGCATCAACAGCACTCTCAGATTTAGAACAGGACATTGACCTCCACATTAATTTGTAAAGTCAACATTGTCAGTAAGTAAAGAAAAACTTTCAGAAATACAACAAAAGTCGACACAAGATTCCATTCTTAGTCAGGTAATGTACTATTGTCAACATGGATGGCCGGAACATAAAAGGTCAGTCAGTCAGTTAATCAAAGTATTCTTCCCTTTTAAAGACCAATTACATGTAATTGATAGCATTTTATTTAAAGGAAATAACATTGTCATTTCAGAGTCTATGAGAGAATACTTACTTACATTAATACACAAAGGTCACGAAGGTATAAATAGTTGTATATCTCTTGCTAAATCAACTGTATATTGGCCTAACATTAAAAATGATATTGAAAAATACATTAACAAGTGTCATGTTTGTCTTACATACAGAAATAATAATCAAAAAGAACCATTAATTCACCACGAGTACAAAATATTACCATGGAATAAAGTAGGAATAGATTTATTTGAAATGAATAGCTTAAAATTCCTACTAGTTGTCGATTACTTTTCAAAATATATAGAACTTTGCTTGCTAAATAATGATTCAACTTCTAAAACTGTAATTACACATTTGAAATCTATTTTTGCACGGCATGGCATACCTGAAATTATTAATTCTGACAATGGTCCTCCATTTAACAGCAAAGAGTTTCAGGAATTTACAAAGTCTTGGGGAATTGAACACACCACTTCCAGTCCCTATTTCAGCAGATCAAATGGTATGGTAGAAAGAGCAATTGGTTCGGTAAAAAAATTATTCAAAAAGTCTATAGCGGATGGCACAGACCCTTATCTAACTTTACTAATGTATAGAAATACACCTAAAAAGACAGGCTATTCACCTGCACAATTATGTATGTATAGAAATTTACGAACACTAGTGCCTACTTCTGATGCTGCACTGTCACCTATTGTTGTAGATATTAATAAGTTACAGGAAAAAATTGAAACACAACAAACTAAGTTAGCATTTTATTATAATAAGAGCAGTAAACCATTGTCAAAACTTGAAGTCGGTGATAAAATATATTTTAAACATAAGCCACACAGCACTTGGGTTCCAGGCACTATTTCACAGACGGACATACACCCTCGTAGCTACATTATTAACTCTCCACAAGGTATTTTCCGTAGAAATCACGAGCATATATTGAAACCAGTCGATCCGCAGACTGAAATTTTACCTGAAAAAATAGAAACAAATATGTATTAGTAAATCTAATAGCACAAACACACAAACATTATCATCTAACATTGATACACCACGTAGATCACGGTCAGGACGATTAATTAAAAAACCAAGTCGATATAATTGATGTTGTATATTAGATTCTAAGATTATTTGGCTTATATCTTGTTTTTCTTTATAAAAACCTATTACTGTAATGTAATGTCATTGTAATTAGGTTAGTTTTCTTTTTAATATTTATTCGTCTATTGAGACAGACAAAGGAAACTGAGCCTATACAGACATATCAAATGAAATAATTTAGTGTCATGTAAATAAAAAAAAATACTCTTGTAAAAGGTTTCATGGCTTGGATACAAAGTTTTCTACTTATTAAAAATAAGAAAATATATTCTTACCTTATTTTATCCGATTTCGAGTCATGGAATCTTCAATACGTTTTTCGATAAATTGTTATAAATAAGTTAAACTATTTTATTTAAAAAAAGGGAGGTGTTGGCAACACTAATATTATCTGTCACTTGTCACCTAGCTCTCTGTAGGGCCTTCGGGCCCGGGAGCTTGAGAGAGAGAGCGGGCCTTGCCACATTATAGTATTAATTATAATATTATAATAAAGTCTACTGACACATCAATATATCTTTTAATCAATATCCCCAAACCTGCCGAACACCACAAAACACAAAGTACACACAGAATTGCAGAAAATGAACAAAACCATAGAAGAACATAGCATATAGATGTCCGACATCATTTCATCATAGATGCAGTTAGTGAACATTTAATAGAATTAAAATACAAATCCACTGATGAAATGACTGCGGACATCTTTACGAAACCTTTAGGTGCAATTAAGCATAAAAAATTTGTTTCTGATCTGAATATTATTGATTGTAGTTTTTAAGTGAAATGTGTGTAAAGAAAATATATTAGATCAAGGGCAAGTGTTAGAGTTATGTTGAATTGTGCTCAAATATATTTTAAACTGAACGCTAGCTAGGATCCGAACGCAGCCTATGTGCGCTTTCTCCTAATCTGTAATCTTCCCGCTTTTATATGTAATGCTTCTTCGTTTTTCCTGTCAAGTATTAAAATAAAACTCACATGTCTAAATAATTGAATTCTTTTAGTTAAAAGCCCTATGACCTTAACATGCGTTGTCTTATTGATCAAGGTTCCCAAATTTCGATTATAACAGAGAAAGCGGCACAACATCTGTAAAGACCTTAGGTCTAATGAAGTTAAAAATGATATTTTAAAATTAGAATGCCCTCAAAAATATATACCTAAACAATGCACTAAGCGTGATGTTTGTAGTTTCATCAAGGCTATCGAGATACCTAGAAACATAGCTGTACATAATGCGATGCTCATTCAACTTATCGGATTTGCAGATGGGTCACAAAAGGCTATGGTTACAAAATGTGTCTGCGAGTTGTAAATTCAAATAGCACAGTAAATGTTAACTTGTTATGCTCTAAGTCTCGCGTCAACCCCATCAATTCAAACTTATCTATCCCACGTATAGAATTAAATGATGCCCTTCTTCTTGCAAAATTATGCAAAAGAGTACAAGAAATATTAAAAATAAAATTTTATGCTGACATACAAACTATTCTATATCTTGATTCTCAAGTAGTGTTGGCATGGTTGCAAATAGAACCTACTAAACTTAATGCGTATGTAGCCAACCGTGTGAAGCAAATAAATAGTCTCACCGAGAGTTGCACTTGGCAATATGTTGAAACTACACATAATCCAGCTGATATTTTGTCTAGAGGCATCAACGCACATTCTTTACAAGAATGTTCATTGTGGTGGCATGGACCTAACTTTTTATCAGAATTAAGCTATAAAATTAATACAATATCACTTACAAATACCTAAAGACTTACCTGAATTGAAGTTCCATGATCCACAGGAAGTGTTGTCTCTGGCTGTCACTTTTAGTTCTTCTTTTACTGAATGTTTTAACATTGAAAACTATTCTAATTTAATTAAACTAAAACGTGTAATTGCATATTGTTTACGATTTTTATCAAACTTAAAAGACCCCAATAATAAGGAAACTGGGGCATTGACTGTAAAAGAATTAAATAATGCGTTCATGTTAATAATAAAAGGTGATCAAACAAAACATTTTTATGAAGAAATTGAGTTGCTAAAATGTAACAAACCTATTAAAAATAATGCCCTTAAGGCACTGTATCCTTTTTTAGATGGCACAGGACTCCTTAGAATTGGAGGTCGCTTGCAAAACTCATCATTGCCTTACTCACAACGGCATCCTATTATTCTAGCCAAAAATTCAAAAATAACTGATAAAATTATAGAAAACGAACACTTACGTTTGTTACATGCTGGCAACAAATTAGTTTTTGCCAGTTTATTTAAACATTTTTGGATTGTAAATGGAATCCGAGAAATTAAAAAGATTTTGCATAAATGTGTAAAATGTTTTAGACTGAAGGCTGAAGTTTCAAAACAACTTATGGGGTCACTACCCAAGGACAGAGTAATAGCTGCTCTGCCTTTCCAAAAAACAGGCATGGATTTTTGTGGCCCTTTTTTGATAAAACAAAGCCGTACAGTCAGGAATTCACTGACTACAAAGGCTTATGTTCTCTTGTTTGTATGTTTTTCTACAAAGGCCATACATATTGAACTTGCTTCTGATTTGACAACATGTAATGTAATAATGTAATATTTCTCCTACTCACCAACTAGAGTTATAAAGAAAACACAAATAATACAAAATAACAAATGATGGATCTTCCAAATCGGCGTTGAGCATAAATCGGCAAAAATCTGATAATTTTTACATTAATTTCACTACTCCTTTTAGGACTTTTACCAAAGATTATTTCCAAGAAATCTAATAGCAGCCTACCTTGTTATACCTTGTTGAATAGCTAATGAAACGTAGATATTTTTAAAGGTGTCTGCAGCCTACGTGTCATAGATTTTTTTTTTACTATTGCTGGTTGAAATTTGATTTGTACTGATTTTTGTTTGATGCTATAACTATCAATCTTCTATCTACAACCTATTTAGTTGAGGTAACTCTATTTTTATTTTGCATTATGATGAACAAACTAATCTGCTACACAAAAATAGTATAAAACTAAATATTTGAATTATAATAAACAAAAAAAATGGGCCAATAGACAAAAATCGGTCATTTTTTCAAAAAAGTCTTTAAAGCCTTATAACTTGAAAAGGGTTAAGTTGGGGGACGGGGTTCCAAGGGGAAATCTGTCAGAAATGGTGGGAACCACGACCCCCTGACGGGGTTCGCACGACTTACCAAGTAACCCTGTATATTCTTCTTATATATTTTTCTTACATAAATTTGTAAGGCCGGGCTTTTCAGGTATAACTACCTCCCGGTACCTTTTTGCCCTGTTACATATCGCACTAATAATACAATAGTGTATCAACTCAAAATATGTCGTACTTGACATAATACTATAAACACATTCAAAATTTTTTATTCCTCACGCGTGATCAAAACCGTCGTTCGATTAGTGCAAAAACAGAAGAAGGATGATGCTATAAATCACTACTTACGACATTTCGGTTGCCTATTCCCTTCCCGCAACATTGCCTTATCTTTAGTTGCGACCATCAGTGATCGAGAGAGCACATGCAGCTTGACGTAATATTTTGAGTTGCAACAGTATTACTGAATCAGGTATGTACAATTTCTATTTTTATTTTGAATTAATACAGTATTGTTGATTTGACCGAAACACGCGCTTGGTGTTAATTCGAGTTTTTTTTTTTTTTTTTTTTTTTTATTGCTAAAGTTGACAAACAAGCAGGCTGCCCACCTGATGGTAAGTGGTAACAGTCGCCTATAGTACATGTGGTTCCCACGAGATTCGCAGCAAATCTGCAAACCTCATAAGAACCACAGTGTACGTTGCCAACTTGTGACATAAGATGTAAAGTCACAGTACCCAGTAATTTCACTGCCTATCTTACCCTTCACGCCGGAACACAGCAAAGCGAACCCTGCTGTTTGGCGGCGGAAATAGGTAAGACGGAGGTACCCATGCAGACGACCCTGGTACAGAGTCTACCTCCTAGAGTTATTACACTATAACTGATTTACAAAAGCAATAATTAAAGTATTATTTCTACTTATGACACTATAATTGATTCGGTTAGTAGTTTTTGATATGATACAGTATTGTTGAGTCAAGAGGTTAAGTTGATTTTTGTATGGTTTATACATTTATTCAATAATAAATCTTTTTGTCAATTGCAGTAATATTACTCATTCGAATGTGTACAAGTGTTATAAGAAAAATGTTTACTTAGTATGATTATTTTACTAATTTAGAGTTGATACACTATTTGTGACAGGCATGCATCAATTATTTATTTGACTAAAATTTTATTTATTTGTAGGTTCAGTATGCATCGTAGCCGTATACTTGTTGATATGGCAAGAAGTATTACAAGCTGCCACCACGAAAAGGAAAATGACGAACTTGTCAGGAATTTGTCACCGTCATTATTTTCATCAGTGGGTACAAATACTAGTGATGCCAATACCAAAGGGTCAATTTTCGTTATTTTATTATAAAAGTAGAGTTAACTGTTATAATTCGTTTAATTATTTGTTCTTTTATCTAAATGTCTATTTCATGTGTAATACTCCAGTAACTGACTGATTAAATATGAGAATTTACTTTAAATTATAATCTTTTATAAAAAATAGCTGGTTTTATTTATTAATATCCAAAACAAAATAATAAACAGTTCATATGTATTGAAAAAATTCTCTTATTCAAATGTATATACATATTATATAATATTAACTATAATTTTCTATCACATTCAGACAAAACCATCTATAATGTCAACCTAAGCAGAGATTGTTCTATGGTTATTAGAAAATGGATAAACATACGCTGTAAAGACATACAACAGGAATTGGTTATCATCTATGTTGTATGTACAAAAACTAAGTTAAAACCGTAGAAATAAATGATTATTCAGACTGTATCTTATCTTATCTTATCTTATGAGCGGGGCTGCTCCCATCGGGAGCTTGCGCACTTCGACCCTTGTTGGGTCTTTTGTGCTACCCCATGTGTCGTTAGTGGTGTGCTATCTAGCTTGCGTGGCCCTCGTCACTAGTCCAATCTATCGAAACCATGAGTCTGACGATGGTCCTAGGCGATATGGTCCTATAGTCTTCCGGTCTTGGGTAACCAATTCCCGTTAGCCTTAGTCTCCTGCAGGCCAGAGCATCGCAATGACACAATATGTGCTCCATGCTCTCCTCTTCAACCTTGCAGGCCCTGCACATTTTGATCCTAGCGTGACCCATCTTATGTAGCATGACCCTTGTACCCCAGTGGCCCGTTAAGGCACCTAGTGCCAGGCGAGTTTGAGGTCTGCTTGAGCTCAGTGCGAACTTAAGCCAGCTGTCCATGCCCATGAACAGTTTTGAATGTTTCATTCCTTTATGACTGGCCCATTCTTTCTGGTGCTTTTCTTGTGTATGGGCTCTGAGGCATGAGCCCACTATTTTGGGCGTGACTCCAACAAACGGTTCTGGTCCCACCAGAGGTGTTTCCGATCCAAGTCTTGCTAGCGAGTCCGCTTTTTCGTTACCCATAAAACCTTTATGTCCTGGTATCCAAACTAGGTTTACTGTGTTTGTTCTACCCAGTTCATTTAGCACGTTAATCGCGTTCATTACGAGTCTAGAGTCTACTCTATAACTCAACAATGCTTTGAGTGCTGCCTGGCTGTCGCTAAGAATATAGATATTGAGACCTTTACGTCGTTTCTCTAGATTCTCCTGGGCACAGGCAATGATGGCGTATGTCTCAGCTTGAAACACGGTTGCCAGTTTGCCCATACTTATTGATATCTCTGTATTTTTGCAGTATACTCCTGCCCCTGTACCAGACTTCATTTTAGATCCGTCCGTGTACCAGATCATGCTGTTCCTTTTTGGGGAAGTCAGCCCTTTATCCCACTCCTCTCTTGTTGGAATGTGTACTACAAAGAGTCGCCTAAATATAAATCTGGATGACATTCTATCGCTGGTCATAGTCAGCGACAGAGGTCCTCTTTGTTGCTCGCAAGTCGTGTGTCCTCTACATGGCCCGTCGGCTCTCCACAGTCCTGTCATACTTAGTCTGTAGAGGGCCGTTGTAGCCATCCTTTGTACGTTGAGATGTAGTGGTTCTAAATCCAAGAAACGCTCTAGCGCCGCCGTGGGAGTTGTTTTAAAGGCGCCTGTTATAGCCATACAGGCCAGTCTTTGGAGCTTGCCCAGTGCCTGCTGGCATGTGGCCAGAGTCGTTCTTGGCCACCAGACAATACTGCCGTATGTAATGATCGGCAGTATCATTATTTTGTAAATCCAGTAGAGTATCTTCGGTTTGAGACCCCACGTTTTACCAAAAGTATGGCGACACATGTTGAAGGCCCTTGTAGCTCTGTCAATAGTTAGCCGTACATGCTCCTTCCACGTCAGTTCTTTATCCATGGTAACTCCAAGATATTTCACTGTTGTGGACCATGGTATATCTTTGTCATAAAGCTTGAGACATTTCATGTCATTGAGTTTCCTTCGTCGTGTGAACGGTACCACTACTGCCTTATTCGGGTTGATGCTAAGACGTGTCTCCCTGCACCAATCTTCGACCTTTTGTAGCGCTTCTTGCATCAAGTTTGCTACCACGCTCTGTACTTTGCCGTGCACTAAAAGGACAATGTCATCAGCATAACCTACTGTGTTCAGTGGTCCAGTGTTAAGTTGGTCGATCAATGGGTCGATTACTAGGCACCAGAGTATAGGAGAGAGTACTCCTCCCTGGGGGCAACCTTTCGTAGTGACGACGCTCATTGTGTCACCAGAAATGTTTGCAGTTATGACTCTGCCTACTAGCATATTGTTTATCCATCTTATAATGGTTTCACTAATGCCGTGCCTCCTGGCTGCATTGCTAATGGAGTCGAAAGTAGTCTTGTCAAACGCTCCTTCCACATCGAGGAAGGCTGCCAAGCATACTTCTTTCGACTCCTGTGCCTTTTCAACTCTGCTAACTACATAGTGCAGTGCAGTCTCCGTTGATTTGCCTGCTTGGTAAGCACATTGCATTCCTTGTAGAGGCCGTCTGCGGAGCGGTCCATCTCGTATATGTCTGTCGATGAGCTTCTCCATCGTTTTCAACAGAAAAGATGAGAGGCTTATCGGTCTGTAAGCCTTGGGCTGTTCATAGTCATCTTTGCCTGGTTTAGGTATAAAGCTAACATTAATATGTGTCCAAGCTTTTGGCACGTGTCCAAATGCTATGCATGCTCTAAATAGTCTGCACAGAATTGGGACAAGCACCATTTCGCCTTGTTGTAGTAGTACAGGGTAAATCCCGTCAGGTCCGGGCGATTTGTAGGGATGAAAGCTTGTAATGGCCCACCGGACCTTCTCCTCTGTTACTACCTTCTTAGCAGATGTCCAGTTCTCCCTCGTGGTAGAGATTGCTTCTATCCTCTCCGGAGCCTGTGTGTCTGCACCGGTTCCTATAGTAGTAGATCCAGGGAAGTGCGCATTAAGCATAATGGCTAGGACTTCTTCACCTGTCTCTATTAGTCTGCCATCCTCGTCCCTCACTACTGTGAGAGGGTGAGCCTTGGTTTTGGACATTACCTTTCCAAGCCGCATGCCCTCAGGCACTGTTTCTATAGGATTCACAGAAACTGCGCCAGGACCTCGTTTGGCCTTCCTTACTTCCGTGTTATACGTCGTAAGCTTTTTTGCGTATTCCGTGAAGTCGTTCTTACGTTTAGCTTCGTTGAACGCCTTCCTTGTAACCTTCCTAAGCTTTGCTAGATCCAGCGTCCACCACTGTACCTTCTTAGCTTTTATTTCCTTTTCCGGGCAGTTACGAACCCAAGCAATTTTGAGACCTTTGTTAATTCTATCCGCTTCCTGATCTAGGTCCAGAATTGAATTTAACCTTTGCTTAGTGACTCCCAACTCCAGTTTGAGATCACTCCTATAAGAATCCCAGTTGGTATTCCTCGGATTTCTCCGTCGTACAGTGCCTAATTCCGTGTTAGTTGTGTACTTAAAGCAAATGTAGTTGTGGTCAGATAATGATACCTCACCTGACACATGCCAGTTCTCGATCGATGATAACGCTTGCCTTGTCGCAACCGTTATGTCTATCACTTGAGCCCTGTTCTTGTTAATAAATGTGGGCGTATTCCCTCTATTGAGTAAAAATAAGGATGAACTTACCAGATATTCCAGTAGTTCTTCACCTCGTTTGTTCGTGTCAGTGCTACCCCATACTGTGTGGTGAGCATTTGCGTCCATGGCAATGATTACTTTCTTTTGACCATGCATTTCAACCAGCCTTCTGATGTGTGAACAGGCTGGCTCTTTTCCTTCGTATGGCAGGTACGCAGCTGCAAAGATTACATAGTTGTCTGCCTGCGCGCCCGTTCTGATCTCAATTGTAGTGAGATCCCTGTAACATAGCGAACGTAAGGGCTTAGCAACGATACCATCCCTCACATAAATGCATGTTCTTGTATCATTAGTTGGGCAGTAATAATAGATTACACCCCCTGTGTTATCTAAGCCCCTAACCTCCTCCTTATATATATAAGGTTCTTGTATTAGGGCTATGTCGTATATTTTATCTTTGAGCTGCTTCGCCATAATAGCGGTAGCAGCCTTGCTGTGGTGTAAGTTAATTTGTACGCACCTGAGTCCCTCCATCTCTGTGTTTGATGGGTTAAATCGTCTTGCGATATATTCCGTTAAGGCGATTGGTCGTCAAGTGAGTCAAAGCAGAGCCGGTTTAGGTCGGTCATGATGTCCTCTGTCTCAACAGACTGCTGTGACAGGGGAAAGTCAACCATGTCAACCCCCACCCCCTGCTTCGCCTCACCTGCTACCATCGCCTTAGCCCTGCTGTCGCCGCTACTGTCAGTTTTGGCCTTATCAGCAGCGGCCTCATCTGTCCTGAGATGTTGCCCCTGGCCCTCATCAGCATCCTGAGCGCCCGCGAGCAGCTTGAACCTGCATAGCTCAAGACAGCCCTGCAGGACGTAGTCCGCCTGCTTGATCACCTCAGCAGAGCCCCCATCCATGAGAACGATCCGACGTATGCGGTTCCCCTCCACCTTAGTGTCGACGACCTTCCAGTCGGCCGTTCTCAGTGATGGGTTGAACTTCCTGAGGGCCAAGCAGGCCTGTTTAGTGTCCTGTAGCCTCATATTGCAGCTCTTCCAAACCATTTTGATAGGTTTCGGAAGAGCCGCGGCATCGACAACCTTTAGTGTGGTCTCCTCCAGGCGCACACCATCAATTCTGTTGATGAGCCATTCAGCAGTCCGTCGGTCGTGGCAGTCGACGAAGACAACTCCCATAACAGCTGACTGGCTCATCACGCATCGTGGCGGGGGATCATCAGAGTCCATGATCAAATCTGTGATACGATTCATGAGTCTCCTATGATCCTCCTCCACCAGATATGTCTTAGGATAGTCCTCAGAAATGACAGCCAGCTTGACAGCTTCTAAGGCGTCCCGATAAGAGGTTTTGACTCTTTTCGGGCCGACCTGGCCACCAGACTGTGTGTCACTGCTGAGGTCCATCCTTCCGCGTTTCTGGGCTGCGCCAGAAGTGGAGGCAACCGGCTCAGTCGAGGATTCCTCTCCTGTTCCTGCTGCCTTACAAGCCGTGCCCTCTTCCTAGCAGCCCCACACCTCGTCTTCCGCCTGGTGTTTCCCGACCCCCCCACAGCAGCCGGCAGGTGGGGCGACCATTGAGCCCGTGATAGCCTCATTGATCGCCCCAACCACCCCGGCCCCTACTGAATCCGAGAACACGGCGGTCCCTAATGTGCTGGGCGAAGTAGGCCCCGGCGATCTAGCCGGCACCGGACCTCGTAGATGTAGGGAGACTGCGGACCCCTGACGGGGTCCTTCAGCTCCCCCACACCCAGGGTCCTGCACGCTGGTTAGAGCCTCACACCTCTTGCCCTCTGTTAGTCTACCAACTGAGGAAGGCCCCGGCAGTCTAACAGGCACCGGACCTCGTGGTGTGGGGATGCTGAGGACCCCTGACGGGGTCCATCAGATCTCCCACACCCAGGATCCTGCACACTGATCGACGCCACGTGCCTCTTCCCTTCTATCGAGCCTTGTGACTCCTCGGGCCTGCCTCGCGGTAAGCCCTTATCCCTATTGGTGCTGTAAGCACCCCCACTGAACCTTACGTCCAGGCGCGCAAATTTGCCCCCCCAGAATACGAGGGGCAGCCTGAGCTCGTCTCAGCCGCAGGGGCTGAGGCGAGCTCAGAGAGGGATTCTCCACTAGTGGTACCCTCCTGGGGTAGTTTTCTATCTTTTTTGTCTGCGCTCATGAACTTAACTCCTACTAAACATCGGATTATGCGGGAGGGGGATAGGATATACGGAAGTAGGGTAGGAGTGGAGAGGGGGGAGGAAGAAGCTCGGCTAGAGGTTTCAGTACTATCTATAGCAGAAGGCTATAGAACTAAACAGGCAGCAACCTCGGGAAGGATAGTCCACTAGCCTTGCCTAGGGGTCTACACGAACAGGCACTACCTCTAGGCCATTCGCCAGACACGCTTGACGGACAGCCAAACATGAATGGGTGCCACCTAATCACATACACAATACTTATGATGTGGTTAATCGACCCCCGCCCAAAATTTCAGACTTCAGACTGAAAAAATTCAGACTGTAACAACACAAAATATTTCACCAATAATGACTTAACTAAAATAATGTTTCATTTTGAAAAAAGTTTGTGGGTAACTCACATATTATATATATTTAAGTAATTAGATACAAATTATATTACATTATATAAAATCTATTTATTTAATAAATTATTATTATACAAAATATTTACTCACACAAAAACACTTAAAACAAATACTTATAATTATCTTATTATAATATCTTAAATTCTACAATATACACTAATAGTATTAATATTATATTTACAATAATATTTACATTTATTACAATGTATAAAAAATATTATTATTTATTTATACGTTCACAACATTTAATTTCTACACACGATTATTATGTCGTGCGGTCGCGGTGCTAGGGAAACGCGTATCTTGAGCGGTACCCGTTGCCACCGGTTTTCAAGACAATAGGCGCGTGCGCACGTCATCCGAGCCTGCCGCGCTTCGGCCCAGCGTTGCCACAAGGTTACTTTTGTAACCTGTAAGGTGATTTTTTAACTGCATTGGTAACTTTTAGGTTACACTAATGAAAAGGTTACTTTTAGCCTTTTGACTAAAAGTACAATTTTTTTTTTAATAATGTAAGGACATTATTTTCAGAATTTTTACAATTGACTTTTTTTTAAACATACGTGAAACGGAACGCTCGTTTTAGATTTTTGTCATGTTGGCAAGCTTTACAGTGCCACAACGATATCTGACCCGGTGGCGATACTTGGAACTACGCGTTGCTATAGTGCGTTTCAGAGAATAGTGCCTTTGCCGTTAAGTTGGCACCCCTGAAAAAAATGGTTTACTGACCAATCACGTGCGATCTTTGAATGCGCCACGCCATCTGATAGGTCCGTTATTAGCTTATTTCAGGGGTGCCAACTTAACGGCAAAGGCACTATTCTCTGAAACGCACTATAATACGCGTCGGCATTTTGAAATGTCATTTTACATAGACAATAGCGACCTGTCACCCAACTGTCATCGGGTCAGAAAAGTTTGTGGCACTATACCAGTATTTACGGCAAAGATCTTGGAAAGATCTTTGATTTACGGATATTTTTTTTGGTTTGGTAGTTCGTTTGCCGCCAATTTTGTTTGTTGTTGTTGTAGGTGAATTCCACCTTTGTGTTGATGTCTCTTATACTTTAGTGAAAGAAAGTTTAGTGTTTGTTTTTTGTGTTTTGTGATTATTAATTACAATACAACATAATTTCCTTATTTCCAACTGGATATTTACTTGGATGATTGGTAAGTGTATTTACAAATTACAGTGCATGTTTTTGTGTGCGTGCTGTTTCACTTTTTATTTTTCTCTAAATTATGGACTAATAATTAACTATGAATTTCAATCTGATCAAAATGTGTATGTGTGTGTGTGCCTTAACACCATTAATGTTTTGTTTTATTGATTATCACTTTTTCCTTTGTCAGCCGATTGTCACGGTATGTTTCGATAAGTATTTTCCCAGTTTTCCATCGGTTTTTATTTCATTAGCTAGGATTCAGCCCCATCCCACTGCTCTCCGCTTCAAATAGCTATCAGCCAAAGAGTATTGTAAAATGCACAATCCCGCCAAAAATGATGACATTATTACGGTAATGTTACCTCATCTAAAGTTTCTGCCACAAAATATGGGAGAATTTCTGTGATGTATACCCACCGACCCAGTTACTTAATTAAAATCGCTTTCTATCAGTCATATCTCAAGTCCAGTATTTAGGTGTATATGGTTCAGCAGCCGTAATTGCGTTTCCGAGAATCTTTTTCGAATCGGAAACGTTTTTCTCGTCTCTCAATCCAACTACTCTATATGCCAGCGTAAGATGAAGAATTTTTCCGAGTCGAATTTGGGGTTCATCGTAAACGTGAATACGTTGACAGGAATTATTCACACGTATTGCATTATGTACCTTACTTTCATACTAATGAAGAGGTTAATTTATTAATTTATTTGTTTGATTTCTTTTCATGCATGACTTTGGTGTTGGTGCTTATGCTTGGCACGGATTTCACTAAACTTAAAGTATAACTTCAGTCTAAGCTAATCAAATGGACAAATTCTTGATTTCTTCGAAGTCGTCGACTTCAAGGCAAGAGGAGAGAGGAGATATTAACAATGATTGCGATAGTAGTAGTACGATGCGTGAGGAACCTTTGCCGAAAAAACAAAAACAACAACGCGACTTCAATGAAAATTGGCTAACAAACACTACATTTAAAAATTGGATTTCTAAGAGAGAGCAAGAATGTGGTACGATTACCGCTTATTGCAAAGTGTGCAATTGTACTGTTTTGAACCATAAACCAGCACTTGTCAAGCACATGAATACGGCAAAACATATTCAAAATTTGAGTTCAAAAAGCCAAATAACACCAATTCAACAGATGCTGAAACCCAACCCAGACCATGAATCAAAGAAAAGAGCAGAGCTCAAAATGTGCGCTTTTCTCGCTCATCACAATTTGCCATTTTCGTTAATGGATGATTTAATCCCATTTTTAAAAAATACCTTTTCCGATTCAAACACTATAAAATCCATCAGTTTAGGCAGGACGAAAGCTACAAACACTATAAAAACTGTCCTTGGTCCAATTCTAACCCAAGAGCTCACAGATAAACTGCAAAAAACTCCATTCAGCATCATAATGGATGAGACAACTGACATCAGTGTCAAAAAACAATGTGCACTCACAGTTATCTATTATGACAAAGTAGACTGTGTTCGCACACAGTTTCTTGATCTATATGAAGTTAATTCTGGAAAGGCTGAAGATCTATGCAGTAAATTACTAACTTGGCTTGAAGACCGGCAAATTCCTCTAAAAAATTTTGTTGGCTTTGCTTCCGACACAACAAATAGCATGGTGGGCGAACACAACTCTGTATTTAGTCACTTGAAACAACAAGTACCGCACATAGCATGCATTAAGTGTAGCTGCCATATGATCCATCTAGTGGCATCTAAAGCGTGCCTTAAGCTGCCAAGATCGGTGGAAGATTTTTTAAGGAGTATAGGAGCTCATTTTAGCCGAAGCACTAAGAGGCAAAATAAATTAAAAGAGTTCCAGGATTTTTTTGGAGTCGAGATCCATAAGATATTAAGCCCGGCAACAACAAGGTGGCTATCATTAGAGGCATGTGTCAATAGAACCTTGGAACAGTATCAGGTACTCGGTGAGTACTTCAAATTAGAAGTATTCGAGGATCCAAGCAAAATAACTGAAGACATACTAACAAGTCTAAATAATACATTTACAAAAATTTATCTCGAATTTATGTCTTACGTGCTAAATCTATTCAATGACTTCAATAGACTATTTCAATCGGATAAACCATTGCTGCATCAATTGAAACCAGAAGTCCACAAATTAATTAAAACAATAGCCGCTAATTATATGGATTTCCATTATTGTAAGACGACTGATGCCTACAAAATAGAGTATGCCAATCCAAGGTTCTATTTGCCACTTGAGAAAATATATATAGGCATGGCAGCACAGGCATCGATTGATGAATTTTCGAGAGAAATACCTCCAACACAAATTGCCGATTTCCGAAAAACATGTTTATCTTTTTATATCGAAGCTTTAGCACAAATAAAAAACGCTTCAGTTTTGAAGATCCTCTTTTTGATTTATTAGAAAATGTTCTGAACCCAGTCAAAGCGCAAAAATTTGAAGTAAAAGACTTATCGTGCGTAATTAAACGATTTCCAAATATTATTATATCTGATACAGAAAATTTACATAAAGAATGGAAGAAACACGCTTTTCTCGACTTCAGCGAATTAAATATGTCGCCTGACTTGCCGGTCGAAGAATACTGGAATAAAATCCTAAAAATGACTGATGGTACAGGAGAACCCATGTTCCCAAATTTGACGGAAATAATAAAAGTTTTGCTTGTTTTGCCATTTTCTAATGCATGTGTAGAACGAGTTTTCAGTCAACTAAAACTGATAAAATCTGACAACCGAAACAGACTAAATACGGACACAATTGCAGCTTTGATGGCTACTAAAGCGGCTGTAAAAAATGCCATTACATTTGAGCCATTGCATTTTATTGTAGCATTAATGCATGCTACAATAAAATGCAACAAGGATAGTGTTGGTGATGGTGAAGGCCGGTACTTATTGCTTTTTTCACAAATAGATTTTTTTGTCCTAGATAAGATTTTTGAAAGTTAATTATTAATTTTAAATTTTCAGGTGCTGATGTTGTGTCTTCTTCGTTCATGCATTCTTCAGTCATCATTTTAATTTCATATTATTATTTTTAGTCTCATAATCACAATTGTTGTACCCAATTAATAAAATTGCTTTACACTATAATCCGTTATTACTTAAAATAAATATTTGTCGTGCAGTCAGACATACAGGTAATACTCAAATTTTCAAATTATAGTAATCTTGAAATTTTATCATATTAAGTATTTAAAGATGTACTAGAATATTACACTCGCTTGCGCGCGCATTTGAGCGACCGTTTTTTTGCGATATTTCGATACTCGTTCAACTTCATAGCAATCTTCAACGATGAATGAATAAATTAAGAAACACCAATACAAGTTACTTCGTATATTTTACTCTATTACTGGTGTAAAAATATGAAAGGTTACTTTTGAAACAAAAAGGTTACTTTTTCTTATATTCCAGGTAATTTTTGACATGACCCGAGTGGCAACACTGCTTCGGCCACGCCGCGCCAGTCGAGATCCATACTTTGACGCGAAGCCTGTGTCGCTTGACAGCTTCTGATATTATTTTCCGCCGCTTATGATCGATGTTATTCGCGCTGCTTTAATATTTATATTGACTGTATTGTGCTGTGCTATGTTGTGAACGCTTTGCTTATTATTCTGTGCCTATTTTCTTCTAAATACCTTCTGACTATTTATATGTGTTTGTGTGTTTTGGACAATATACCAACTGCAAGTAAGTCTGCATCTTTATTGGAGTCAAACCTACACACACCCCTATAAAGTTTATGGACGAAGACAGTCTTAACTCAAAATTTCGAAATAATTTAACTTATTAGTATTCTTATTTTTTTATAGTTATGATATTATTCATTTCAATTCAGTCTAGAAACTTATGTGACAGTTATTCAATTTGCAACTATTACAGGAAGTGAGTAATAAGTTTTTTGTTGATTCTGAAAATGTTCGATTTTGAGTTGATACACTATTGTATTATTAGTGCGATATCATAAAAATGCTACATTATCATAGTCTTGGACTCAATGTGGGTGGTCTATGCGGTTCAGAAGGAACCCATATACATTATTGTTCTTCATACAATTAAATCTGACAACTAGGTTACAAAGAAAAGATATCAAACATGATCTATTGTTCAATGATGGGTTAGTCAAGTAAAACATTCATCAAATTATGGTACATTTACATCTTAAAGAACAAGAATTTACATTTATGATTAAAGACAAACACCAATTACCTCAAATACATGAGATTAGCAGCTGAGCAACTAATTTCAGCATGATTTTGTATGGGTGGCTAAGACTACCCGCTCAAAACAAATATCAATAATTATTTGTGAAAAATCATTATTATTGGGAACACCAGTACTAGAGCTTTACAATTGAAATTAAAGAGATAAATGCAACTATTACTGACCTTTTTATCGGGCTTTCAATATATATTTTAGTTTATTTTTTTTTTCTTAACTCAATTAAATTATGTTCCAACAGATATGGATAATCTCTTAAATAAAATACTCCTGAAATCAATCCTGAAGAATTTGTGATCCTGACACCACTTTCCGTAACTTTTATACGTTTTTATATCCCTAAATATGCGTGCGACTTTTTCCAATAGATCGTTTTTTTCGACTTTTTCGAATAGTTAAGAATATTTTTAATTTGCGTTATGTTTAGCAATAAAAGTTTCTTTAATGCTTATACGAAAGTCATAAGGTCGATTTCTTTACTTATAATAATTTCGCTCGTCCATACGGTTCAAACTTGAGTTAATATAATTTTAATACAATAATCTTCATTCCCTTCAACGGCCGGCACGCGCGCTGCAAGTGTTTTGTTTGTTTTGTTTTGATTTTTTAAAAATTCACGCGCATTAACGATATTATTGTATATATTAGGATTAGGTAATTGTATAGACTACTTGGATATAGGTAGTTGAACTGTAAATAAACATTTTGTGATAAACGTTTTGACTTAAGTGAAAAGTGAGCGTTGAGGTATTAGTAGGTATATAGGATTTATTTAGTTTTAGTGTTAGTTGTATTTGTACGTTTGTATTGTAAATAAACATTAGTGATAAACGTTTTGACTCCAGTGAAAAGTGAGCGTTTTTTATGTAAATATTATTATAGGATTTATTTAGTTGTAGTGTTAATTACCTATTATATAATATGGCTTCAAAACGGAAGTCAAGTTCGCTCTGGGATCATTTTGAACAGACGGAACCAAAAAAAGCTAAATGTAATTATTGCTCAAGAATTTTATCTATGTCAAACAGCTCCATAGAGAGTTTAAGCAGACATATGAAGTCTGTCCACCCGACAATAAATTTAAATGTAAATAGGCTAGCGCCTTTATCTGAACCTGTGGTGGAATCGGTGGAAAATAATCCAGATAACCAGATTTCGGGTTCCGAGGTACAAGATGTCCCACATTCTCCAATAACTGCTCCAGTCACCGTTAGCAGGCGAGCAGAGACAGTCCCGAGTTCTATTCGAAACTACATTGTTGTGAAAAAGCCTCTTCCATTGAATAGGACACAACAATTGGACGAACAACTGGTTAGGATGATAACTAAAGGACATCATGCACTAACAATGGTGGAGGAAAAAGAATTTCGGAAGTTTTTGGAAATGCTGAACCCTAATTATAGTGTACCTACAAGAAAAACGCTGTCTCATACTCTTTTACCAAAAGTATATAATAAGGTTCTTGGATCTGTAAAAATAGAAATAAGTGCCGCTTTTTCTGTATGTATAACCACTAATGGGTGGAGATCAATAGCCAACGATGATTACGTTGCCATTACGGCACATTTCATCTATCCTATATTTAATAAATTACATTCTGTAATGATTGGCTGTATACACTTGAGTGAAAGTCACACAAGTTACAACCTAAGTCATTTTCTTCACCAGAAGTTTGTCGAATGGAACATCGAGGGTAAAATCGACGCAATTGTTATGGTGCTCCCACACAGCAGTTATATAACGCTATAAAACAGTTTGTAACACGATAACATTTTATAACAGTGTGTAACAATACGCTACACCTTGTTAAGGAATGTTATATGTTATAAACGCTCCCACATTGGTTGAATACGTTGTATAACATCATATAACATTATGTAACAATCAGTTTGGGTTTGTCTTTCGAGAAGGCTGGTAGTGACTCATAATGGAGGAAGTGCTAATAGGTTTGGCTTTTATTTTGTGTTTGAAAAAAAAGAAGAAAAGGCGATCTTACTGGATGCGTCGAACTCTGAAAGCGAGAGAACATTACAGTGCTACAAAATATTTGGAGGATTTGGGTATTGATGGCTGTTTGAACGATTTTTTAAGAATGAAGAGTTCAGAATTTGAATTTCTCCTGAATTTAGTCGGAAAGAATATTGCTAAGCAGGATACTAATTGGAGAAAATCTATAAATTATACAGAAAGATTAGCAGTTACATTAAGGTTTTTAGCAACCGGTTGCAGTTACGGTAGTCTTGGAGATGTGTTCAAAATATCACACCAACTTATAAGTATGATCATACCAGAAGTATGCGAGGCTCTCGTCGAGGGATTACAAGAATATTTACACATAAGTACAAATCAATACTTTTATTTCAATGTTAACATTAATAACATTTTGTTCAGAAATGTTTAATGAAAATACAATAAGCTAAAATTAAATTTTGCAGTATTTTCAATGACAAATATAGCAAGAAAACGAAAAACGAATGTTGATCCAAAGTAATCATTTGTTTTGGATTGATTGCAACAAATCATGAAATGATTGCGTAGAATCTTCACTGAATTGTGGGACGTTGGTAATTGAAGTTTTATCCAATAAAGTGGATGGACTTGGTGTATTGATATATTCTCTGCTATCAGTGCTAATATCAACCGAAGAAGTGGATGGACTTGGTACACTGTTGTATCCGAAAGCACCAGCAGCATTACTGGGTCTCTCCATCGTATTGGTTGGCCAATCATATTCTCCCGTGGAAGCACTGAACAAAATATTATTAATATGATATTGCGCGGTATTTCTGGCATGAGTATTTTTGATTTCTTTAAGTTTTTTTGCGACATATTCTCCAAAAATATCAGTTTCGTCTCTCTCGCGTCTACTCTCATACATTTCCTTTAAGAGTTTCAAAGCTTCCTCTGATGTTTTATCTTCTGTAACTTGTGGCCTGAATCTTTTACGAAATGTTTTCAGGGCAGTGAATGGCTTCTCAGTTGGTACGCCGGAGTCAGTATTAGTGTCACTTATTTGTTTTTCGCTTTGAGTTTCGTTGACCTGAAATGAATAATAATAATTAAAAGAATTTACAGGAATAGCAACTTTACTACCTACAATAGAAGGTTCAAATTGTAGTGGCAACACAGTTGAGATTATAATTGATTCTTTAACTAGTACTACACTACCTGGCAGTTGTCGCTTGCAATTCCAAAAAATATTATCGCGCATGCGTTGCCGCTACAATTTGAACCTTTCTCATGTAGTATTTTAAATTATTCTTGTTATATGTGTCACATCAATGGCTAATTTATTAAATAAAGCTAGATTAGTGTGGAAGTTTACTATGAAACAATTTAAATGTATATGTTTTATTTTATTTCAGATGCCAACATCTGCTCAAGAATGGTTACAGGTTGCAAATAAATTTTTTGATCTGTGGAATTTTCCCCATTGCCTGGGAAGTATCGACGGAAAACACGTAGCCATACAAAAACCAATAGGAAGCGGAAGCGAATATTACAATTACAAAGGATTTTATAGTGTTGTTCTTTTAGCATTGGTTGACGCAGAATATAATTTTTTATACGTAAATATTGGGTGCCAAGGACGTATAAGTGATGGCGGAGTATTTGCAAACACACTCTTACGAAAAAAAATAATTGAACGTAATTTGAATTTACCAAGAGATTGCCCACTTCCAGGAAGAACCACACCTGTTCCTTATGTATTTGTAACAGATGACGCATTTCCGTTAGAAAAGCATTTGCTAAAACCTTTTCCAGGACCCCAGGACAACAATACTAAAGAGAGAAAATTTAATTATAGAACGAGCCGCGCAAGAAGAACGGTAGAGAATGCGTTTGGAATTTTGTCAGCCAGATTTAGAGTATTACGAAGTATAATTTTATTAGATCCACAAAAGACTACTACTTTAATTATGGCATGTGTGCTTCTACATAATTTTTTGAGGAAAACCAAATCAAGCACTATTTACGCCCCACCTCAATATTATGATAAGGAAAATTCAGATGGTACGCATACTTCCGGACAATGGAGATCAGATACACAGCAGTTAACATCACTGCAACCAGTTGAAACACAGACAGAAGATGGGAAAGTAATAAGAAATGAGTTTGCTGATTATTTTTCACACCAAGGTTTACTGGATTGGGCTTCTAGCTATTATTAACCATAGTTAAAATAATTACTCACCGACAATCCCCCATCAACAGTTTCTTCTGGCTTATTTCGATCTTTTAAAAATAAAAGTTTTTTATACGCAAACCATTTAGGTATATCGTCAGCCCCCGCACCTGATTTAGGCTTCTTACACTCTCTCTGAAATTGGCCTATAAGTGACCGCATTTTTTTTTCAATCGCCTGTTTATCTAAATTAAATTCAGCCGCAATTTGCATCCACGCGTCATGTTTTTTATTTCGATCCTTGTATTCATCCATCTGCGTATTCCACAAGACTTGTCTCTCTTGAAATAGTTCAATCAATGTGATCACATTTTCATTACTCCAAGTAAAACCAGACATTTTGTCAAATCACATATAATACGTGCTTCACCACTTCACTAACCGAACCGACTAAAGATGCGTACGTGACGAGACGAACGCGCGCGCAATCCCCCCACGCCCTTCCGCTAACGTCCCTCTAAGGTTCTGATCATGTTATACAACAAAAGTTATATTCTGTTATAACATGTTGTAATCAGTTGTAAAACATTTTGTTGAATTAAGTTTTATAACATTATTAACAATTTATAACTTTTGTTATAATTTGTTAAAAAAAGTAGAACAACAAAAGTTAAGCAACATTCTATAACGTTATATAACTGCTGTGTGGGAGCACCTTTAGTGACAACGCGGCAAACATTTTAGCTGCAGTACGTACCGGTGGTTGGCGTTCTTTAAGTTGTTTCGCACACACAATAAATTTGATTGTACAACATAGTATCATTCATATTGATAACACAGTAAGCAAAGTGAAGCAAGTGGTGTAGTATCTTCGCAGAAGTGCGCCTGGTGCTAGAAAGCTCAAAGAAATCCAAGAACAGATGAATGTTCCTCCTCTTAAATTAAAACAAGATGTGAGTACCAGGTGTAACTCAACGTTTGAAATGTTGAGCAGAATTTTAAAAACAAAAGAAGCTGTTATTGCTACTATAGCTATAATGAGATCGGATTTAGCGTTGTCACAAGATGATTGGAAAATAATAGAAAAGTCCATTCCCATTTTATCAATTTTTTCAGAAATCACAGACGAAGTTAGCGGAGAAGATTATGTAACCGCTTCAAAATACATCGTATTTTCTAACTTAATTTTTAGACAATTAGAAATGTTTTCTGAGGAGTGTCACTCAGAGGAGCCAATCAATGCTTTGATTGTGTCGCTAAAAACGGAAGTCAGGCGCAGGCTTGGCGATATAGAAAAAAACGTATTGTTAAGAGAGGCAACAATTTATGACCCACGCTTTAAAAAAGTGGGTTTAGAAGCTCAATCAGCTTTCAAACAGCAGCAGATGATTTAAAAACCAAAATTAGCAGCGTTATTATCAGCCAAACGGCACCTAGCAACCCAGTTCAACAAATAATCCCTGTCCCCTCAACCTCAAAGGCACCTTCAATTTGGGATTAATTTGATGAAGAAGTTGCCCAATTAGTTCCGGTGAATCCCACAGCAGCCGGAATCGTAGAATTCGACAAATATTTACCTGAGCCACTGCTCAACCAGACTTATATTGTGATAATGGTTCTACATTTAAAGGTGCTAAAAATGTTTTAAATTCTTTATACAAACTACAGTCTTCTAAAGCCCATCGTGATACTTTGCAGAGGTTTTCAGTCAGCAATAATATTAATTTTCATTTTATTCCTGCGTATTCGCCAGTGTTTGGTGGCCTTTGGGAGGCTGGAGTCAAGACTGTAAAATACCATTTGAGAATATGATGAGTAATGGTTAATGTTGTGTGTCTTCATGACAGATTGAAAAGTATTGTTATAAAACTCTGTTCCCATATCAGTTTGTAAATTATCAGGATTTTCACGACTATTGATGAGTATGTTTCTAAATGCTCGACTAACATCAAATTTATTTTTTGTTCTCAATGGCTCTGCCCAAGCATACTTCGAGAAGTAGTCAATCACCACCAAAATGTAATTGTAACCTTTATTATACTTTTTCAGATTTTGCATGTCCATTAGATCTGCTTGCCACAGGTCACTAAACCCCTTTAGAATAACACGGCGACGAAGAAAATTTCTTCTAGCAGCTTTGTGTATTTCATTTACAATCTGTTGTTTTGTCATTACGATTTTTTAATAAGTAATTTATCGACATCTACTTTTGTGTAAAACTTATCTTCTAACTGACTTAAAATGTTAGGTATCTTTTCTTTTAAAGTAGCCTGAACCATTTTTTGATCATCTATTATAATTTGAGAACGGAGCGAACCTATGAGCTTATAACATTCGTTAATCGTGTTTGCACTCAACTGATCTACATAACCCTTGTTCACAGCATCGTCTTCTTCTATTGAATCTTGTAGTCTTCTCAGTCTTGACGATTTTAAATCGTAATGTCCGTTTTCCGACTTTGTTAATGCGTTTTCATTAAACTCTATCAGTTCAGATAAACGCATTCTTTTATGAATAAAGTTACCAAACTTGTCAACGTTCATGGTAAGTAAGAAAATAATTTTACACAGGTTTAAGGTGTGATGTACAGAAAAGTTAATAGTTAAATGAACTACGGAAATGATAAAACATTTATTTATTTAATAATTTTACTCTCACGTAATTCTTCGATGATATATATTATCTCATTGTCTAATCCTGTGTTACCAGCATCACGGGATGCGATCAATAATTTCAGCCTTTCGACTAATTCATTCGGATCATCCCAATAAACATAATCTATATCTTTTTTCCACTTCTTTATCAAGGATAATCCTTTTCCTTTCGGTTGATTACACTGAACTGTATTTGATTTGAAAAGAGGTTTAATAACTTGCAAATATTTTTGACCCTTATTACTTTTTATTGGTTTGCTTGGGTAATCTCGACGATGTGCATTTGTGTCAAGTAATTTGCATATCACTGGGTGTAATTAATCTTAAGTCTACATGTTCCTTAAGCAACAACTGTTTTAAACCAGATTTATTTTGATATTTAAGTTCACCAACGGTAATAAATTGATCGTTAGCATTAGTTCTCTACTCTTACTCCAAAGGGTATATCTTTCAAAGCTTCTGAATATACGGACCAGGACGATGTATCAAAATCCTGATTTTCTTCAAGTACTGATTCATAAGAAGAGGTACTGTGAATGTCAGATTCATGTTCTCCTTCGTCGTCAACATCGCTGCTTTCAGATCCTTTATTATGTAAACTTTCAGAAGCGTAGTCATCATCACTGTTTTCAGATCTTTTAATCTGTAAACTCTCTGAAGTCAGTGGAACTTTAGCTTCTTCATGTATAGAATGCAAAAATGGAGTTTGTTTACTAGCGGTAGCAATTACATTAAGAGATTCTGTTACTGGCTTGAAAACAGTTTCTAGTGCTTGCGCTCTGTCAGTTTCAATATCTCTCATTTGCCGTACCTTTTTCTTCACAGCTGCAGCAGCATCAACAATTTTTCTTTTTAATGTTTTATCCATATCGGTGTTAATAGATCGTAATCGGTTAAGCGTCTTTTATATAATAATTATTTTTTAGTAACCATCTCATTTATATATGCTTAATCAAAGACTACAAACGTATCAAATTTATTTCTGTAACATCCCATATTTTTAGCACAATCTTTATTAATTACTATGTAACTAAAAGGTTCACTCCATATTTTTGAACACAGCTTACGAAATTCAATCCATGTCATATCTGTATTAACGTGCTCATCGTAACATGTTTCATGTTGATTTCATCTTGTTTAAAAAGAATGATAGGATTTGCATTGTCTCTTATTAACTGCTTAGGAATTTTACTATGTGTTTGATTTAAATAAAAACAATCGATGTTTTTGTGCCTTCCCATTGCAAAATAATCACGTATGTTATTTTGATTTTCACAAGCAACATCGTCAAAAACTATCACTGAATTAGGTTTCGCATCTTTAACTTGTACTATATTCTCATTTTCAAGATATTTTTGAAAAGAAATACTCGGTACTCTTTGCAATACTCTTTCTAAAAAAACGTACTTAGGTTGGTACAAGGTTTTCGAATATACATAAACATTCTTAAATTTTAGTCCATCCTTGTGTACAAGAAGACCAATCAGTAAATTAGTTTTTCCACAATTCGACGGTCCAGAAATAATGCACCGTACTGAATTAGGCAATAACTCTCCATGACGTAAATTACTCTTCTGAGTTTCAACATACTTTTCGTTACGTTCAATAATATATATTTTTTATTATACATATTTTATAATAGTTATATTTGCCCTATTTTATACAAATAAATTAAACACAACAGTAAACGGACCTACCAAATTTAATCTGTTATGCGAATTGATTGACCGTAAAAATCTGTTGACATATTCACGTTTCATTGTTATTATTTTTATGCGACCAATTGCCTCTCATCAGCAATTTCAATTAGCCTGCCTACATAAGATCAGTTTACAAATACTAAGTTCATGGATTGCTAACTTTCTCTTCATAAACTACGACATTTCAATACATTTTATTTCGTTTCCAATTCAATGGCTAATATAATATACAACACGAACTTAAATATATTATATCAAAATGTGCGCGGCTTACGTACAAAATGTTTGGACTTATTTAATAATATATTATTACATGACTACGATATTTTATTATTCTCCGAAACTTGGTTACAGGATGATGTTTCCAGTGCTGAGTTGTGCGACCCCAGGTATGATGTTTTTCGTTGCGATCGCAATCTCAGGGCAACAAACAAAAAAACTGGGGGTGGTGTTATGATTTGTACACGTAGTGAGCTAAATGCCTCTATGTGTGCAGAATGGGAGAATTGTTTCGTAACCGAATCGCTGTGTTTGTCTGTACGTGCGGATAATCTTGGTTCTTCGGCTAACCTACATATAGTTACAGTGTACCTGCCCCCAGACTCTGATGATTTGCCCACGCGGTTAAATTATCTTACGGATAATATTCGGAATTTGGTTAATGTTTATCCTACCGACAATTTTCTGCTCATTGGAGATTTTAATCTGCCATTTATCACATTGCATGGTGATACCAACAATCATAGTTTTACTTATTCTCCATCGCAGGCTCTCTTTGAGGCTGCTACCAATTTTCTAAATGTGTTGAGTTTTCTTGGTTTGACTCAGTTTAATTTTATTCATAATCACAATAAAAAGTATCTTGATCTTTGTTTCTGCAATTTACCTTGTTTGGTTACTCATGACTTGACTCCACTGCTTAAGGAGGACACTCATCATCCTTCATTAAATATCTCTCTTATGGATTTAAATATCGTACCATTTAAGGAAAATAATTATAAGCGTTTCAATTTCTTAAAATGTAATTTTGATCAGGCTACTGAATATTTAAATTCAATCAATTGGTATCTTCTACTGAATACTAACACACTCGATGAAGCAATAAATAGTTTTTATAATAAACTCGAAGAGTGTTTTTTACGTTTTGTACCTCTGGTTAGTAATCATTATAAATCTGCAAGGTATCCAGTATGGTACAATAAGTCTTTGATAAAAATTTGTCATGAAAAAATGAAGGCTCATAAAAAATGGAAAGCACATGGTAATCCCCGTGATTATGACGAATTTGTTCTTCTTAGAAAAAGACAGAAGCGCGTCCAGCAGCAATGTTTCTCAAATTTCACAATTAATTGCGAAATATTAATTAGGCTCACCCCAAAATATTTTTGGACATATGTTAAAGCTAAAAAGGGAACCTCTCATTATCCTAAGCATTTCTCACTAAAGAACATTCAATACTCAGAGCCTGAGGATATATGCTCCGCTTTTAATCAATTTTTTGAAAGTGCCTTTATTGCATCTTCGGCCTCGAGTGTTCCTCAATCATTTCCGATTTATTCTTCTCCTAATGACAGCGTCTTATCTAGCATTGAAATCACTGAGAGCGTCGTGAAAAAGTTATTACAATCTTTAGACACTAAAAAAGGTGCAGCTTGCGATGGTGTTCCTCCTCTATTTCTTGCTTCTTGTGCAGAAAGCCTCTCTGTTCCTTTAACCATACTATTTCGTAGATCACTGAGTGAGTGTACATTTCCGTCTGTTTGGAAGCAGGCTCAGATAATTCCAATACACAAAAAGGGTTCCAAGTCTGACATTGTAAATTACCGCCCTATATCAATTCTCAGTATTATAAGCAAAATATTTGAAAAGATTGTATTTGACAATATTTACCCCTTTATTTCCCCAGCTATATCTAATGAGCAACATGGTTTTATGCGTCGTCGTTCCACAGTCTCCAACCTAGCCTTGTTCTCGAATTATGTTCTCTGTCAAATGGAAAATGGTGGACAGGTTGATGTGATCTACACGGACTTTGAAAAAGCTTTTGACCGTGTGGATCATGACATCCTTCTTCACAAACTCCAACACCTTGGAATCCATGGTGACTTACTTCGTTGGACTCGTTCTTACTTGACCAATCGTTCTCAAGCTGTTGTTATTGGTGGGTATAGGTCCAATTTCATCACAATACCATCTGGGATTCCTCAAGGCTCTCATCTCGGTCCTCTCTTTTACAATATTTATATTCATGATATTGGTCATGCCATTAAAAATTCCAAACATCTTCTTTATGCTGATGATAAAAAAATATATATTCGAGTACGTTCCCACACTGACTGTGAACTTTTACAAAATGATCTTAATAATCTTTACGAATACTATATTCTTAACAGAATCACTGTCAGTACTGAAAAGTGTCAATGCATCAGCTTCACACGCAAAGCCAGGCCAATCAATTTCATCTACAACTTTAATAATGTAGCTGTTCCACGATGCAACGTTGTTCGTGATCTGGGTGTCTATTTTGATTCTAAAATGTCAATGTCCTATCATATTGAGACAATTGTCTCTAAAGCCTACCGTAATTTGGGATTTGTTATCCGTACATGTCGCCCTTTCAATAGTGAACTAAGCGTGAAATTAGTATATTATGCTTATGTTCGGAGCATACTTGAGTACGCCAGTTGTATTTGGTCGCCCTGTTTTAGCAAATATATTAAAGAACTTGAGAAAGTGCAAATAAAGTTTATAAAACATTTAAATGCTAAATACAAAAAACATACTAATAGTAAGTCTTACTTGGAACTGTGTCGTGGATACAATATTTTGACTCTAGAAGAACGTCGACAACAAATGGATATGGCATTGCTATATGATGTTGTCTGTAGTGGGTTTGATTGTCCAGAGCTTGTTCAACAAATCTTTTTAAGAACACCCAGACGTCGCACAACTCACACCTCGTTGTTCCACGTACCACATCATCCCACTAACTACGGAAAAAACTCGGTAATTACACGAATCGTTGCAACATATAATAAATTATTCCAAAAAATTGACCCCTTCACAAGATCCAAACATTTATTTATTTCTAATATTAGAAATTCCATTCTGGGCCTTGATTAATTAAGTTTTCGTTTAAATAATTTGCATAAAAAAGTAATGGAATTATAGCTGATTTAATTCAAGGTAAGATTGTTGATAATAGGTAGGTAAATGATTTACGAAAATAATAAAAAGTAAATTGATAAAAATTATTGTAATTTGTTAATATATGTAAGTATAAGTATTTATTTATACGTATTATTGTATTTTATGTATTATATGAATATATCTATCTGTAGTATGTGTAGTTGCTAATTAGGTATATTTTATCCGTGGATAACTATAATTGGCTTATAGAATGTATCTACTAAGTTGTAATATAATATGTAAATCGCTGTTGTTATCCCAAATAAATAAAAAATAAAAAAAAATAAAATAAAACATAGATATCAGTTAGATACAACGATTGTGGTTGTTTTACAAATTTCACGGTTGCTACGTTAAATGGTTTAGTCAATAATGAGTCACTTCAATTATTACACTGTTATTTATAAATCAAAACAGTATCGAATAATTTGGAATGAAGCGTAAGTCGTGAGACGAAGATGAACAGAATGAACAGAAACGGAAGGTAAGTAAATAAGATTCAAACCGTTCTATTTGTTAATCAAGGTAAACCACTGATGTTATTGGGCACGCTAAGACACCGTGAATGACGGAGAAGGACGGAGTGAGCCGTAGGAACGGTAGGTGGTCTAGCGTGCCCAATAACATCCTACTCGCATGCGACGAGTTCGGAAGTACCGATTCACCAAAATCATCAGCAAGCGCAGCCCCACACAACAAATAGTATGAAAAGACAATGAGAGGAAACAGTATGTTTTTGTTTGGTACAGTAGGAATCTGTCACACAGCAGAGTTAGGTATAATAATACATTTTTATTCTTGCTATTATAATGATACTGTAAATTGGAATTACTAGTGTGAGGAAGGAAAACTTTTTTAATAAATTCAATGTGTGGCACATGGACTGAGCTATTTTTCATTTCAGATCTTTCACACCCTGATACTTCAAAGAATGTAGATGGACTAGCAAATATAGGTAGGTAGATAAAACAAGTTAAGACCTATAGATATATAGAGATAGCTGATTGACTGTATTGAACATTATCAGACCCAAAAATTTAATTTCTTAATTAAAAAGTTTTGTGCTGTTTCAGATTTGACAGAACCAAATATTGTACCACCAGATAACAACACTGCAGAAATATCCTGAAAAGGTATCTTTAGGTTTTACAATAAATTCCAAATTGAAGACTGATTTAATATTGATAAGCATGTTCAACTAAACTTAAATTTTTTTTATAGATTTTTCGTCGAATATTACAATTTGGAATGTTTTCTTTCATCAGATTAAATGCAAGAAGAACATTATTACAATACTTGAGTAAATGTGATTTACTATTTCCTAGCAGCTATGTTTGTGAAATTCCTTATGTATTCTTATCTGAGGTGAAACCTTGTTGTGAGAGTAACCTACTTCCAAACATAATTTAGTATCTAAGGAGTTGCAATCTTGCTTTCTTGCTTCTTGCTTTCACTACGTAAAACTTTTTTTTTTTTTTTTTGTAAAAAAGAGAAGATTTCTATTCTTAATACCAAGTTATTTCCATTGTTTAGAGGTGTAATAAAAGTAAAAAGTCTCATTATGAGTCATAATGAAGGAAACAGTGACCGTTTACTTTAATTCCGCCTAGAAAATTACCCAAAGAAGGTGGTTGAACAAGAAAAAAGGAAGGTAACACATTATCGCAACATCGTGTTCAAAATTTTAGATAACAGTAGTTAAAAGATCTGACTTTTAAAGACTGGCTTTTGTTAGACACTAATGATGTAACAAAAGCCAATTGCACGGGAACATCAATGGTAGCTGAACTATCTCACGCACGCCTCTACCAAGAAACACTTGGGCAACAAACCTGGATCCAGTGGAAAAACACAAACATTAACATCGTTTGGTTTCACTTTACCAGGAGATCTTATTACGTTACTCGTATTTACAACGCGAATGTGATGAAGCAAAATCTTGGAGAAATAAACCCTGAAAGTTTTAATATTTATTAGGGTAAAAACGGTACAGTAGTTCTTACAATAAATTCAACTTAAAAATATCACCAACCAGCAAAGTTACCCCATATCACAAATTCATGTTTTCAAAAGATAAAAATGAATGTGGGTAAAACGTAAAGTAACTTAATTAAAGTAAGTACCTATAAATAACATGCAACTAGATATAAATCATGAATCATCTGATATAGACCGTTTAAATTTGGGAAGTAACATGGTAAATATATCAGTATCAGAAAATGAATTATTGTATTTATTACAAGCTCTTATAATAATAAAGGAATTTCCAGCATATTTAGTTCGTGAAAAAGGGATGTGAAACAAACAATTAGTCCGTCGAGTATCTAAACGAGGAACTTTAAAACTTAGTCTACTTAAAAGGTACGGGGAGTCAATAATATTAGATAGAATTTTGAATAACAACATTTGATCTTTACATGTGCGCCGACTCTCTAGTGATTTCAAACAGAGAGGATTAAACGCCTTTCCAGTGCGTGAAGCTTTAAATTTTAAATTGTTGATTAATTTTGATTGAATACTTTCCAAACATTCAATGTAAATTTTATATTGAGGATTCCATACACTTGATGCATACTCTAAAATTGGTCTGACCAGAGCGTTAAACAGGGTAATTATGGTACTGCATTCTTTAAACTCTTTTCCTGTTCTCAAAATAAAACCTAAAAGTCGATAAGCTTTATTGGAAATGTTATCTATATGTTTACTGTCCTAAATCCTTAACGGAACATGTCCTAGTAACTGGCTCATTATTTAAATTATAATTAAAGTTAATTATCTTTTTTTCCTAGTATACGAGATTACACTACATTTTTTGACATTCAAATTCAGGCAGTTTACTTGACAGTAATGACATAGTCTATGTAGATCATCCTGCAACAAAAAGTAATCATTTGCAGATTTTATAACCTTATATATTTTTTTATCATCAGCATATAGTAGGCAACTAATATGCCTAAAGTAAGAAATAACATCGTTTACAAATACGTTAAAGAAAAGCGGTCCTAGATGGGAGTCCTTGCGGGACACCAGAGGTAACAGGAACAAAACTTGAACAATAGCCCTTAATAGCAACCACTTGACTTCGATTTCTTAAGTATGATATGAACCAACGTAGCAAGTCACCGTGCATACTGACTAATTCAAGTTTCCTTATTAAAATACTGTGAGAAATCATGTCAAATGCTTTCGAATAGTCGGTACACACCGCATCCACATGGAATCCCTGTTCCATGGCCCGGAAAATCTGGTCAACAAATTCCAACAAGTTTGATTCAGTTGATTTTTTATCTAAGAAGCCATGTTGTTCTTGAATAAAAATCGGTGTTAAATCTGGAAGAATCTTATCATAAATGATTTATTCGATAAGTTTCGGAATTGTGCTTAATTTAGAAATAGGCCTGTAATTTTCGACGTTATGCTTATTTCCACTCTTAAAAACAGGTGTTATATATGATCGTTTCCATAATTCAGGCATCACTCGACGTTTTAAAGATAGATTAAACAATATCGATATAGGCTTGGATAATTGATAATGCGTGCAACTCATTTTGTATTTTTGGCGATAAATATGTTACTTTAGGTGATTCTTCCTGCTCCAAATATAAGATATTTTCTTTCAATACTGTATCATACTTTGACAGCAGTTTAACTAGCTCTAAGAAATTACCTTTGTTTGAAGACTCTTGTCCCTCATCATGTCCACGAAATGCTAGGTTTTGTTTAGCCAGAAACAAAGTTATATCCAATAATCTAGATAAAAGATTTTTCCACTTCTATTTTTCCGTATTCACTAATTGCAAGACTGCGTCATCTATTGTCGCATGAGATTTTAATCTCATTTCCAAAGTTTTCCACTTTTCGAAATTTTCTAAATGTTCACATGAAGTTTCGTGGTCCGATACTTTAGAATTTAGTTTCCACCACTTCTGAAACCCAGTTGTGAATGTTGTTTGTGTGTAAGTGACAGCAAATAAACGACAACAAAAACAGTACAGGTTATTTGATATAGGAGAATATACCATCCATGACCACAGAATTTTTTCACCACTAGGCATCACTTTATAAAACCATTCCTTTGAAAGATGACGACAATCACCTTTTATCTTTGAGCCATGTCGAGATACACAGGCCCTTCTTTGTTCTGCAATATCTCACTTCCTTGTTTATTTATTTATTTATACTTCATGTACAATAAAAAAAAGTGTACAAAGGCGGACTTAATGCCCGAGGCATTTTCTGCCAGTCAACCTTCGGGTGATGCAGAGATGTACCAAAAAGATAGAAAACAAGTCAATATTGATACTAATAAATAATTGAACGAGAGAACTGCGATGAGGTTGATAGGGTGGTAATTAAATGAAAATAGAATACTTTGATAACGTGCATTTACTCCAACAACGGACAGACAAGAAGAAGGGGTGAATGCAAAAAATTAATGACGCCGATACAAAAGGCTATGTTGCCATAATAATAAATTTAAAAATTACTTAATGTTTAAGGTTGCCATTAAAATGTTGGATATTCCAACATACTGCCCAAACACAAAAGAAAACAAAAATAAAAATATAAAGGAATAAACTGTAACTGTTTTACTTACATACTATAGTTATAAGCCTTATATAATGTGGATCAACAAAACATATGATACTTAACTATCTATCGGAAGTAAACAAATTTTTACAATTGACCATCTATGCACTTTGCCGTTGACTGTTTTTACTTCTACAACTCTAACTTTTTTATCAGCACCAGGAAATATTTGTGTGATTCGAGCTAGAGGCCAATATAACGGCGCTACACCGTCTTCTTTTAAAATGACTAATGAGCCAACTTTGACATTAATGTGGGCATCTCGCCACTTAGGGCGTGCTTGTAAAATATTTAAATATTGTTTGCTCCATATTTTCCAAAATTATATTTTTTTTTCATTACACATTTTCCAAAATTGTAATCTGTTTGTCTGATGGACAACAGGTTGAGGATAGGCATTTAATGCTGACCCAATCAAAAAATGGCCAGGTGTTAAACATGAGAAATCACTTACGTCATTTGACATAGGCATGAGCGGTCTACTATTCAATATTGACTCTATTTTAGACAATACAGTATACATTTCCTCATATGTGAGCAAAGATTTTTGAACAACTCGCTTTAAGTGAAATTTCATGCTTTTGACTCCAGCTTCGGCCAAGCCTGCAAATATAGGGGAGTAACATGGCAGAAAGAGAGAAGAGGCCTATGTCCAGCAGTGGAAGAAGAGGGGCTGATGATGATGATGATGATGGCAGAAAATGAAAATTAATGCCTTTTTGGGCTGAAAAATTATGATCTTCCTTTTGATGATTTTTACAATTATTTAACTTAATTAATTAATTTACTATTTGCACACTTAAAGGTAGAGGCGTTATCACAATATATGTCTGTTGGAAGACCTTTACGCGCTATAAACCGTCTTAAACATGCTAAAAAGGTTTCTGTTCTTAAATCTGAGGCCAGTTCTAAATGTATGGCTTTTGTTACAAAACAAACAAACACTGAAACATATGCCTTAGTTTGAAGAGCCTTTCTAATACGTGACTGTTTTATAAAAATTGGTCCAGCAAAATCTAATCCAATTTTCTGAAATGGTCTATTCTATAATATTTGTTCTATCATAAGGTAAGGAACCCATAAGTTGTTTGGCTGTGTCTGCCTTTAATTTAAAACAAATAATACACTTATGAATAATTTTCTTAACAGTTCTCATGCCTTAAACAATCCAAAACTTTTGATTAATGGCTGTTAATACAAATTTTTGTCCTCCATGGAGATTCTTAATGTGTTCATTTTGAATAATTAACTCTGTGACACAAGAATCTCGAGGCAAGATGATTGGGTGTTTTTGATCGTATGACACAGTTGCATTTTCTAAACGACCACCAACTCTAATTAAGCCTTCGCCATCAACAAATGGATACAGAGGCTTTAAATTGCTTTTAACAATTTTATTCTTACAAGTTAAATTTACAATATCTTCCTTATAATATTTATGTTGTTCATATTTTATAATAAGCATCAATGAACCATGTAATTCTTTACTTGATAAATAATTGTTTACATTTTTATTATCCTTATTCCTTGCATTCCTTACAAACCGCAGGATGTATGCTAATATACGTTGCATTTTACCTATACTAGAGTACTTGTTAAGAAATTCTAAACACAAAGTTTCACTTTTTAAGACACATGTCAATGCACTCGAGAATGCAGAGTGTTTCAGTTCGGGTATCTCATTTGTGTTTATTGTTGGGTATGGTAAATTTTCACAAGAATATTCACATGAATTAATAAAATCGGGACCTTGCCACCATAGGCCATGGCACCGTAATTCATGTGGCAACATTCCTCTACTTAAGCAATCAGCGGGATTTTGATTAGTGTTTATGTAAGACCATTGACATTTTTGAGTAGGTTGAGTTATAGCTTTTACCCTATTTGCAACATGTGGATTTAAAACACTTATGTTGGTTTTGATTCATGATAAAACAATTTGAGAGTCAGAGTATAATATTATGTTATTAATTTTTAATTTAAGTTTCAATTTGGAGTGGACCCTGGAAACTAACTTTGCTAGTAGCACAGCAGCATTAAGCTCAAGCTTAGGAACAGTCAGACATTGCTTTAAAGGATTTATACGTGACCTGGACTGCAGCAAAGACACCTTAACATTATTCGACATGTCGATAACTCTTAAATAAATGCAGCATCCATAAGCAGTGTTGCTTGCATCAGCGAAACCAACAATGTCAAAGCGAATTGCTTCACTTAAATTTATGTGGCGTGGAATATCAATGGCTGACATTGACTTTAAGCTATTATAAAATTCACTCCATGCATTAATAAATCATGGGGCGGCTGCGCATCCCAGTGAATTTTAGCTTGCCATAACCTTTGCATTATGATCTTTGCTTTGACCACAACAGGTCCAGCTAAGCCAAGTGGGTCAAAAAATTGGCCAATGAAGCTTAAAATAGTGCGCTTAGTAACAGGCATTTCAGTAGTGCTCTTTGGACTTGAAAGCGTGAATGAGTCATTTGCAATATTATAATTTATACCTAAAATTTTTATGAGATCACATTTTTCTAATTCGATGTGATCAAAATGTTGCTGTTCCTTAGGAATTTCATTAAGCAATTGAGTACAATTTGAAAACCATTTATGTAACTCAAAACCACCTATCTCAAGTAGTTCACAAAGCTTTCTTTTACATTCAATTAAAAGATCTATAGAATTTTGAGATACTAGTGCGTCATCGACATATGTGCAGTTGTTTACAACAAATGCAGCTAGCGGCAATGTACTTTGATATTTATCTGCTAATTCTTTTAAACATCTTGTTGCTAAATAACTAGAACTTTTGAGTCCATATGTCACTGTATTCAATTGAATACAATTGATACTGTCCTTGGGGGTGTCCCTCCAAAGGATGTTTTGTAATGACCTATATTTTGGGTCTAAAGAAACTTGTCTGAACATACTTTTGATGTCAGTAATGAAAATGTATTTATCCACTCTGAATAATAATAATATATCAACTAATTCTTTTTGAACTACGGGTCCATTTAATAGCAAATCATTGAGTGAAGTTTTGGTACTGGTCTTCATTGATCCATCAAAAACTACTCTACATTTGGTGGTTTTCTTTCTTGTCAAGTCTTAGAACAGGATGATGTGGTAAAAAGTATACAGGATCAGTACAAAAGTCATACTGACTGATGTCAATGACTGTTCCGTGACCATCTTTTAAATAATTATGTATGAAATCTTTATACAACTGATAAAGTAAACTATCTTTTTTAAATCTAATTTCTAAATTGTGAAATCTTTTTAAAGCTAAATTGAAAGAATTTCCTAACATGTCATTAACTTTCTCTAAAGGCACCTTGAGAGGTAATGCAACTTGAAATTTATTTTTCTGTAAATCTAATTGAACGGTGTCACAAAATAACTTTTCACATGTTTGATGTTCTGGTAATGTGTCACAGAAAAATTCAGGAACGCTTTCTGATTGCCAAAATAGAGAAAGGGTGTCATGCAAAGTCTTATCACATCGTTTACAAAATAAAGAAGTTACTTGTTTGGAGTTATGCTCACTATGCACCGAGCCAGCGATAACATGTCCAAATTGAGTGTGTAATACAGACAGGGTTGGTGTGGCGCTGCTACTCTCGACATCCCTCAAACCCGACAGGCTCAATTGGGGTTCAGTAGGCAACAACACCTGGAAAAATACATCAGCACCTAATAATATGTGCACCACACCTGGAACGTTGAAACTCGGATCAGCTAAACTTATATCGAGTGGCAATTTAAATTCTTTTGTAGAGAATTTAGCTTGTGGTAACTTTTCAGTGATACCTACTATTTAATATATAACAGGTAACAGTAATACTGAAATCATTAACGAGAGAATATAATTTTATTTGTACATAATTTCTTGATTTGCAGACATTATTGCCTATACCTACTACAGGGGTATTTATGTCTAATAGCTTTAACTTTCATAAATCTGCAAGCTCTTTTGTTAATCTGTGATCCGCTAGCAAAAAGGGTTTTGACGGGCAGTTCAGTGCCATTACTGGCAAGAAGTTTTGCTCGTGCTGTAGGCAAAACAACTTGCTTGGAACCAGCTTCCAGGAACAATGTCACCGGACACTCTGCCTTATCCTGGTGCAGCAATGTGTTGTGCTTTTCTTTGCACACCTCGCATTTGAAATAAAATCTTCATTTTTTAACCTTTCTGTCGCTGTCATTAATTTAAATTTTGGACATAAAAACAATTTATGGGGTAACTTAAATAGTACACAGCTGGGAGATGGCGGTACAGACTTATTCACATCTGCTCCTGCATCACTCCTTATTGCAGCCATATGTGCTGCCTTAGGCATACCCGACTGTCCATGAACCTTGTCACCTGCTGCATTCTCGAGTGCTAGTGCACGCTTCTCTAAGAATTCAATAAAATGATTTATTGATGGCTTTTCATTGTCTCTAATTAACTGATATTCTCGGTTACAATATATATCTAGCTTGCGTGTAAGGATACAAAGAATAACAGGATCCCATGATTCTACATCATGATTTAAATTTTTTAGAGCAGCCAATTGCTGTTTGACAGTTGATATAAATTGCCTAATATTATATGAATTTGACTTTAAAATAGGTTGTATATCTAATAAAATAGTTATGTGTTCATTAGTTATTTTGTAAACATTATCGTATCTATCATTTAAAATTTTTCTAGCTTCGGAATAGCTCTCTGATACAACAGGCAAATTTTTTATTAATTCATATGGTTCATATTGTACAAATTTTCTTAAATAAAATAACCTTTGTATATCGGCTATACTTTTGTTATCGTGTATAAGTGCATCAAATTGCCCTATAAATGTTTTGTAGTTACAGTACTTACCGGTTAACTGAGGAATGTCAATTTGTGGCAATTTGGTACTATTTTGCTGTGGCTCGTGCTGTTGAACCAAAACTTTACTTTGACATTGTTTAATGAATACGAGCGTTTCTAAATATTTGGGCTCCACGGCGTCCATAGTCATCAAGTTCAGGATCAATACCACAAAGGTCAAGGTTTAATTTTTCAAATTTTATGAAAGTTTCCCTAATACGCTCTTCTTTGATTTGTAGCATTTGTTGTGTAATATCACATTTATTGTTGTCAAAGTAATTAAACAATTTCGTGAGCACACCTTTTAAAGCACCACGTTTTCTTAAAAGTACAGTTTTGCCATCATTTTCACTAGCTTCCGACATAATGTATACTTAATTAACTTATCACGATAAAATTACAAAAAAAAATCAACGGTTAACACTAAGCTAAACATCAACTAAATTATACTACGCCGTTGTTGAATGACCGACTAAGGTTAGGTTACACACAAAATGGCGGATTACGGTATGAGTTCCTCTTTGCGCTTGAGTCGAGCGAGACAAAACGACGCTATAGAATAGACGATGCGCAGCGACAGCGACACACGGCTGAGATTTCTGGAACTACGTATATCCGGGAACGCGAGCACCATTCAATTCGGCCAATCAGAACACGGTGATATATACCGAAAGTGACGTTGACGTTATTTCGACGAATCAGAAGTCGAGGAAAAATAAACGTAACACTTGACTTGAAGCGTGTACTTCCGGCGGCGTTATCCAATAAGCAATAAGTGACCATTGACCAACCTCAAACTGATATGACGAATATGAATTCGAATTTTCGATTGGTTTTAGAAATCCTGCATGCAACTGCACTGTAATTATGCAATTGGCGGCAATGTTCAAATGCACTGTCGGCAGGTTTTTTCTTACTTTAGTGTAGAAATGGCTTAGTCTGACCTTGATCGGTTGGATGTTCGGCGGTTGTGTTGGTGTCGTCGTTGTTAATTAGCAACGAACTCCTTACTACACAACACTTCTTGCAATATTTCACACGAATCTTCTGTATTCTCTTTCCAAACGAAGGACCAGATGTACGAGAGAACTGCGATGAGGTTGATAGGGTGGTAATTAAATAAAAGTAGAATACTTTGATAACGTGCATTTACTCCAACAACGGACAGACAAGAAGAAGTCGATTTTTACTAGACATGGCATTCCAAAGTATATTCATTCAGTCCGACATTGAACCACCTTTTAACTCGCATGACTGCAACATTTACTTCAGAATATCAAATAGAAAATTAATTACCTCAAGTCCCTATTATAGTCGTTCTAATGGAATGGTTGAACGAGCCATAGGTACCGTAAAGAACATCCTTAAGAAATGTTATGTTGATAAGCCAGATCCATAAATTGCTATTTGACAATACAGAAATACACCTAAAAATGGTCTTTATTTAAAATTAATATAAATTCATTTTATTCAATTACGTTTGCCCATCAATCGCCGTGTTACAAAATCTCTACTTAGATCAGTAATACTGATCTGACTCTGAATATACAATTGATTATTTATTATTTAGTACCATAAATCTAACATTTTTGATCCCTATTGATTAAATATTAGAAACCAAAACTTATTACTTTAAAATGCAAACTGTTTGTACTTAAAACCATATTATATATTGTGCGATACACGATAACTTTTAATGATTGTATCATAGTAGTAAGCGTAATTTATCGGACCATACGTTTGACCATTCGTTAAATTTCATGTACAACTCACATTCGTATTAAAATTGGTTCATTGCATTGACATCATTTGGATGACCAACTCGATATAAGAGGCTTTTGACAGTCTTTATTTTGACGATACGTAATCACACAATACAACGAATTACAAAAAAAGGTATGTAAACGTTACTAAAGAAAACACTACTTATTTGACTATTAAAAACTACATTACTATTTATTTTATTCTAATAAGATTCTAGTACATCTATTATAAATATTCCCAATTTCACAAATTTTGATCATCGAAGTACAACACTGCTATTATTTGCACTGCTACACGACATACGCGAAACGTAGCGTCATGTAGCTGCCGCATGGCCTGCTCAGTTACTCATGTCGAAAACATTACGATCAAAGTTACCTATCACAAAAAAAATATTACATCCCAATGTTGTTAATTATAAAGGAAAAAATGAAATGACAAAATGAAAAGTCACAGCTTTATCACAACACACGCTCAAAACACTTACCACCTGTCCACAAGGGAGATACAATATATTTTAAAAAACATCCACATAGTATTTGGACACCAGGCTTAAACACAGGTAAACAATCTAGGTCATTCACTATAAACACTAATGATGGCTCATATCGTCGTAATCGCATTCATATCTTGAAACCCAAGTTTCCAGATCGTTTGTCACACACTTCATTATCGTCTCCAACATCTACCTAGCAATCTACGGATCACCTGAAAAATAAAAATACAAACATTAGTACACCAGCTAAACACGTACAAAACACTTTACAAGATGAAGAAGTATACTCATCCTTTCAACAGGAGTACAAAAGTTCTCAACTGTGTGGCTATAAGATGACATTTTTTTTAAATTTATTTTACCGGCCGTGGCTACAAATGCCTTCAGCCGTGTCTTCGTCTCAATTTTCAAATTTTATATATTACGTAGATTTGGCACCACACTTGCCGGTTTTAAACGGGGTGCCGAGTACGTAGTATTACGTAGAAAACCATTTCATCTTCTGTCTCTTTCCCAACTAGATCACGCCACCCGATCGAATTATTGTGTCATACTTAGTGTGGCGCGCTGCGTGCGATGAAATACACGTTGAATTAGGTTGATTTTTCGCCATGCCACGTGGATGCGGATCGAATCAACGTATTTTAAGTGGTCGTCGAAAATCGAAATATACGTTTAGGGCGACATCTACAAGAACATCAAATTATTTCCGTTCTTTATGAAGAAGAATCGTCAGATGACGGGGATTTTTCTCCGGGGTCCGGTGACGATTACGATCATGAGATGGATGAAAATCAAAATACGACAACGGAAAGTGATTCGTCTGATGAAGCCGATGAAGAGGCACCACCACCAGCACCGTCGCCACCACCTGGAGACGACGGGCCGTCTTGTGATCCAGAATTTCAGTGGAAAATGGATTCAGCAAGACCGCAACGATTTCCGTTTTTAGGAGAATCATCTAATAATCATTAACTAATGATTACGCTCATCGCATGGTTGGTCCCTTACAAAAACACGCACGATTTAGATACTGGAAAGACACCACTATCACGGAAATGCGCAAGTTTGTTGGTATGTTGCTATATATGGGATTGACTAAGTTACTTACAATTGATCATTACTGGAAGTTAGATCCGCTTTATAACTTACCACTTTTTAGACAAATCATGAGTAGAAATCGATTCCAACTATTGCTGCGATATTTCCGCTTTTCTGAGAACGACGACGCATCGATATCATGACTTCATAAAATACTACCGATACTAGACAGATTCAACAATGTTATGGCTGATCTCTACTATCCTGAAGCTAATCTGAGTATTGACGAGTCGATGGTTCTGTGGAGAGGTAGATTAGTTTTCCGGCAGTATATCAAGAATAAAAAACATAAATACGGCATAAAATTATACGAACTCTGCGAGTCTTCGGGGATAGTCATGAAAATACGTATTTATAAAGGGAAAAATGAAAGACCACCACCTGGCGTTCTGCACAGCACGGAAGTAATACTAGATCTAATGGAAGGATATTTAGAAAAAGGTCACATAATATACGCAGACAATTTTTACAACTCCCCGGATTTGACAAGGCGTCTTAGCGAAAGAAAGACATATATATGTGGGACACTTCGACGGAAGCGCAAGAATCTTCCTAAGGATGTTACCAACGCCAAGCTGAAGCGTGGAGAGTTAGCTGTTATATATATATTTTTTTCAATATTTATGAAATAATAAAGAAAAAAGATGGATGTTAATAATTATTTTAACAATCAATTGTCTACTGCGGCGTAGTTGGCACAAATACTTGCAATTTTGTTGTTTTAAATAATAAATCTAGTAATCTATTATACAAAAACAGCAACAACTAACAAAATTACAAGCATAAAACATAAAAAAGGGGACATTAGACAAAAAAATTGATATTTTTATAAAAAATCTTCAATGTCCAAAAACTTGAGAACGGTTAAGTTTAGGGTACTACACCCTATAGTCAAATCAGTCAGAAATGATGCAAACTTTAACCCCTTAAAGGATTTGCATCGACTTAATCTGTAACCCTGTATACAAAGAACTGTAAGTGTACCAGTTAATGTGGTTAAGGATATTGCTATATTTTGAATATGCTCATAAAATGTGGTAGAAAGGATTTTGTATTTCAAGTGATATTTTATGAGAACACCCACACCTCCATGAGAGCCAGAGGCATTTCTAAAATGCGAATGATAATTAGGAAATCTTATATTATCATGTTTTTCTGATAACCATGTCTCGTTAAGTAAACAAATATCAATATTATTATTTTGTAAAAAAGATTGTACTAATGCTTTTTTGATCTGAACAGTCCATTATTTGGTTAAATTAGCAGATAAAACTTCTTTAATTTTTTGTGTGGTCAAAGGTGAATTATCTATTTTATTACCTAGTTGTACTTACAAGTGTCTGTATAAGTGCAGTAATTATCAGAGGATTATTTACAATTTTATAATAATCCACTCACCATTAGTACTTGGCTCTGATACTCCATAATCCAGGGCAATGTTGTACAACACACAGCAAGCCTGTATTATTTGTGCACATTTTTGGGGCTTATAATGTAAAACCCTATCCTTACACAAGCAGCGCTATCGGTTCTTTAGCCTTCCAAATGTATTTTCTATTACAACTCTAGCTGCCATGTGCTTTGTGTTGTATGTTGTTTGTGGTGTATTTTGCACATCTAAATATGGTGTCATTAACCAGGGACGTTGAGGGTATCCAGAATCTCTTAAAATTTTGAAATACATTAATAATATTGGTTGTAAACATTAAAGAATGATAATGAAAATAAAAAGTATATTACCTAGTAACCAACAAGTTTCTCCATTTGCATGTAGGTTTTGTATATAGTCATTTAATTGACTGTTACTCCAAACAAAAGCATCATGATTGAACCCTCCAAATTTTGCATTTACATTTAAAATGTGATATTCACCATCACAAACCTAGAAGTATAAATTTGTAACAATTAGCAATTGAAATGTTGAAGCCTAAAAAGCATGTAATTACGCTAGGTAAATAAAATTGCACTTGAGGTGGCTTACCATTTGAACATTTATTGAGTGATAGTGTTTCCTACAGTAGTAGAGGTGTTCTATTTCCATTGGTGGTTGAAATATTTTAAAATGACTTCCATCAATACACCCAACTACACCTGGCACGCCATATTTGTTTTGAAATCTGCAATAGATGTGGCAGGCAAGAAATATATTATTTTTATTAAAGCTCTATAAAAGTTATGACACAAATCTATGAGTAATTCATGAAATACCAACTTTTGCATGACAGCTTTTCTTGCCGATTGTGTTGTTGGGAATGAAATATATTTGTGAGTCATGTTTGAGTGGATTAATGCTTGTGTCGCTTCATCAATATAGACACTGCATATTTTTTATGAAATGCTTTTTGCCACTCCGACTGAGCGTTGGTAGTGTTGGATGGAAAATATTTTCATAGTTTTTCTTCTATAAATCAAATATTAGGATGCATGTTTATGTACCTTTGCCTTAAAATAATTTATAAAGCTGTGTCTCTCTCTGCCCTTGGCTTGCTCTGTGCCCTGTATCGCTGTACACTTAAAATAATTTATAAAGCTGTGTATAATTAAAATAAAACAATAAGTCCATCAAGAATAGTTTCTTTATTGTGCCTCGCTCGACAAAATCTCATAGTACATCAGGTAGCTTCCAGTTGCATAAAAAAATAGAGCAACGAGAACCTAAAGAATATATAAATATGTAATGTATATAATAAAGAATATATATAAAATAGGGTGACATTTGTTGCAAAATGATGACCAATGCTAAGAAAGAAAACATACCTTTTCTTGGAGACTTATTTCTTGTGTTAGCTTTAAATTTGTCAATTGTTCCAATTCCTTACATAAAAATAAAACAGCCTCTTTACTTAAGCGATAGCTATTCCTAAATTCATTCTCCGAAAGATGTTGTATTGGTTCAAAAGAAGAGCGGAAATAGCCCTTTTTCTTCGAAAGCGAATATGTTCATCTTGCATTTCTGCGACCGCCAACATTCTCCAAGCAAAGAAATAACGAGCAGTCATAATAAAAGAATATATTTTTTCTTAAAACCTCTTCGAAAACCACTTAAATATTCAATCTCACTGGATTTCACAAGTAAATAATCAAGTGAGTTACTATACTATCACATTTGTGTTAGCTCACTAATCGAATTGTCAAACTTGCCACTTATCTCACTGGATTTCACAAGTAAATAATCAAGTGAGTTACTATACTATCACATTTGTGTTAGCTCACTAATCGAATTGTCAAACTTGCCACTTATACTCGCTAAATGCTTAGTGAAACGTTTTCGGACTCATGAACGCGCTCGACACGTTTCAAAACGCATCGACAAGCACACGGCCTTTAATCTTCATACATGTTGTTCTGGTCTTTACGTTTGACACTTCCGAGAGAACATGACAGTTAATATCGGCCATCTTGACAGCCGCCATATTGCCCGTCGGTTTTACTTCCCCTCGCCTCCTCATTCAGGTCTTTACGGTGTACTGTGTCGATCGAGTTGAGCTCTCTCCTCTACGCTTTACCCGTAATTTCATGAATCATTGTGTTGTTTTTACAATACTTTTGTGTTCTTTTATAGTGCGCATTGGACGCTAAGTTGCGATTGGACGCTTTTAGAATGTATTTCAAGTGTTGTGTTCGAAATTGTGTTAGTACGCGAGAGGACGCTATTTTACACAAGTTTCCAACAGATGAAAACAGGTTAAACAAGTGGTGTACCGAGTTTTAAGAAGAGAGTTCTTCCTCCTCTCGAAGTCAGAAGTCAGGACATATTTGAGCCAGGGCCATCTCAATATCCTACCCAACCTCAGAAGGATTATACAGTCCAACTGCATTCTAGTGCGATGGATATAGACTACCAGCACATTGATCGGGCAAATGCAGCATCATGCACTGGTCAGTATAATCTGTCAGGCATGGACCATGATTAACAACGTGACTTAGTGATAGCTGACGAACGACTCCTTTATTGGAAAAGATAAAAAGGCAAAGACAAAGGCTACAGATAACCTACAGATAACATGATAGTAGTATCTATATATTGACATTTACAACACTCCCACTCAAAATATAGATATAAAAAATATAAATCAAATTTACAATAACTAAATTTTAACAATACCTAAAGTATTCAAATGTTTATAATGTTTGTTAGCACTCAAGCTCTTAAGCCCGGGTGACACGAGGCTAGTATTGTTTAATAAAACAATAATGTTGGGGAAACTCGGTGTATTTATTAGACTTTCTTAAATATATTACAGAGCACTTATGTCACCATTTACAATTGCATGTCCAAAAAAAACCTAAGACCTTGTGACTCAAGACATTTATAAAGAATCTACAGCGTCGGTAGCGTCTATTCAATACATTACGCAACGTCTGTAGTTGCGTTCCGTTTTACGCTATTACAAGTAAATCAAGCTAGTGAGCCAAGCTAGTGGTGCCAAGCTAGTAAGCTAGTGACACTAGCTTCGTGTAGACGGAACTAGCTTCGTTTACAAGCTAGTAAGCTAGTGTGGAAGCTAGCAAGCTAGTGCCTCAAGCCAGGATAGTTTTATAGCTTGGGGTTCTATTTTTCAAGCTAGTAGGCGCCCCCCACCATCCATTTTACTATCCTGGCTTCGTTACTAGCTTCGTGTCAACCGCGAAGCTAGCGAACCTAAGCTAGTGTGCAGTCGGAGAGCGTGGTGAGAGTGCGTGCAATTTGTTAAAATGCCGAAAGTAGCGGACGAAATTAATTTAAAATTCGTTCAATTGTACAGAGAAGAGGAATGTTTGTGGAATGCAAGTATTCCATCTTACAAGGACAAGCAAATGCGAGACTCGTCACTAGAAAAAATACGCGACATACTAAATAAAGATGGAATAGAAATGTCGATAAAAGAGATTAAAAATAAAATTAAAAATCTAAGAGCTACATATTGTCAAGAATTAACAAAGATAGAAAAATCTGAGAGGTCTGGAGCAGGAACTGCAGAAGTCTATAAGCCAAAAATTATTTGGTTTGAGGAAATGCATAATTTCATAAAAAAGGTGCCAATGAAGAGAAAAACTTCGGTAAGTTATTTTAATATTATTTACTCTTTACAATTATTTACCTTAAAAGTACTTATTGAAATATTAATAATCGTCGGCATTTTTAATTTTTCTTGTAGTTTTGTCTGAATTAACGAATCATTCTTGCTTGCCATGGTACTGCTCCATCATTGTTGAAATATCTCTTAAATTTCTCCCTTTTTTCGATAGCTGACAGAGAAGAGTGGTTACTTCCCTGTCGACTGATACTGGGTAAACATAAATTTTCCATTCTCCATGAACGGGAATAATGTTTCCCGCTTCAATGTCTTCTTGGTCGACATCACTACTAATGCAATAAGTGCTTTTTTGCTCTTTTCGTAACCAATTATGCAGAGCACATGATGCTAGTACAATTTTGTCTACTGTTTTTACGTCAACTGCGATTGGTCTTTGATAAACACGAAATCGGCTTGCCAATATGCCAAAGGCATTTTCTACAGTTCTTCTGGCTCTACTTAGCCGGTAGTTGTATACTTTTTCTTCATGTGTTAAATTGTCACCTGGGTACGGTTTCATAATATACGATTTTAATGGGAATGCAGCATCCGCCAAAATTACTCCGCCTTGTGGTATAAGGTTATTTTCTAGTTGATTATATATGGAGCAATTCCTAAAAACACTTCCATCAGATGCCATTCCACAGGCGCCGACGTCAATATAAATGAAATTATAATCGTAATCAACAATAGCCATAAGAACAATACTGAATGTTTTTTTGTAATTAAAAAACAAACTTCCACTGTTGCCAGGAGCTATGATTTGAACATGCTTCCCGTCGACGGCGCCATAACACGCTGGAAAGTTCCATTTCACTCTGAAACCATTTTCTATAGCTGCCCATTCTTCAGTTGTAGTTGGAATCTGTAACAATATTTTTAACAAATTTTTTATTTTCAGAACAATCAAGATTCTCCAAACAATAATAAAGATGACAACAGTGCAAGCAACAGTCAGTCATTAGAACCACCCGTAGCAGAAAATCTGTCAGAAAAGACAGTTGAAATGTCTCAACCTGCAAGCGAAATGTCGTCTATTCAAGATAAAACTTCTAAATTTATTTCCCCCGGAAGTAACATTCCGCAATTTAAGAAACGGAAGGTTTCGCAAGTGAGTTCATTGATAAATGAAATTAAGGTGATTAAGGAGGATTTAAACAGTTCACGAGAATTTCAGGAACCAGAGCTGGATGAACATGAGATATTTGCAAAATATGTAGCAAGTCAGTTGAAAAAGCTTTCACCCGGACAGGCCATTTTAGCTAGGGATCAGATCAACGCAACACTATCCCGCTGTCGGATGTATGATTTAAACTTCGGAAATACTACATTTTCGTACCAGTCACCTATCAATTCTTCAGACTCCAATATGTCAACCACATTTTCTTACAATAGTTCTGCAGCAAGTCCACTCTACACTAATCCACCATCACAACTACAACAGACTGAGCAACGCGATGAACCCATCATCCATCCGCCACCACAGCAAGAGTTGGAGCAAGATGAAGATCCCATCTATCAAGCATTTCAAAATGCTTGATACATTTCTCGCCATTTATGTAGCGTAAACGTACATTTTGTCGTCATTTATGATTTCTCATTTTGTAATTTAGAATTTAATCTCGCCATTTATGTAAGCGTAAAAGTACCTACTTTAATTTGAAATAAATAAAATTCTACATACCTGTATATCTTTCTTTAATGCCTTATAAATTTCACTGCAAACTTCTGGTATAAATCTAGATATAGTAGATCTTGAAACACGATACATGTGACTTAACTTCCTGTAATTGACACCAGATGATAGAAAATCTAGAGTTATTTCCAATTTTATTTTAGCCGGTATGGCTTCTCTCATATTAGTATTTAATTTTTGTATTTGTGGTCCCACTAGATTCAGTAAATTGTCAAAAATATTAGGTGTCATTCGCAAAATACTCTTGAATTCGCCGGAATCCTCAGATCGCAGTTCTTTTAAAAGTAATGCAGATGCTCCATGACTATGTCTTCTTAAGATCCAGGGTCTTGTCCAAGTACGCTTTTCTTCTAGCAGAGCTAATATTTCATCTAGCGCATGTTGACACAACTTCCGAATTAACTTTCTTAGTAGAATTGCTTTTCTCTTACGCACACTGTTCATTTTTACGTATACGTGTTATCAGGTTAAGCACAACTCACTACTGACTTGACTAGCTTGAAATTTCCTAGCTTCGTGTAGACAGCACTAGCTTGGTTACAATCCAAGCTAGTAGGTAAGCTAGAAACCAAGCTAGTGACCCCTTACTAGCTTACTATCCTAGCTTCAAAATACTAGCCTCGTGTCACCCGGGCTTTAGTGAGCAAGTCTGCAGGCATATCTGATGTACACAAATAATGAATACTCACAATGTTTTCATTTAACATTTCTCTACAATGGTGATACCTAACATCAATATGCTTACTTTTATTATGAAACACAGGATTGAGTAATAGTTTTCTGTGCACTCATACTATCATTATAAATAACAATTTTATACAGTTTCTGTGTTATTTCATAATTGCAAATTTCTTAAGTATACTGCCTTGCAGGCTTCTGAAATTGACACATTTCAGCTTCTGTACTTGAAAGTGTAATACATTTTTGTTTACTACACCTCCAAGATATAGAACACCCTGATAACATATAACAAAATCCTGAGTATGATCTCCTATCATTAATATTATTACCCCAATCTGCATCTACCTAGCCTTCAATATTAATATTTTTACCTTTACAATATTTAAACCTAAGTTTTTTGTTTTCATAAATACTTTAATATCCTTTTTGCATAAAGCCACTGCTCTTCAGTATTACAATTATTAAACTGGCTCAGAAATGACACAGCATAAGCTATATCAGGTCGTGTGAGAACAACTAAGTACATTAGGCTCCCAATAAGTTCTTAATAGGGCAAATATCTTGCCTTTTTTTGGCTTAAAGTAACTTAAGTAAAGTAACTCAAGTAACGGTACAATTTTGTATATCAAAATTTACTGACATCCCTAGACATTACTTTAGCAACCTTTAGCCACAAGTCTAGCTCGATATCGCACATTATTTTCTGAATCACTTTTCTTTTTTAGAACACACTTGCACTTAATAATATTTCCACTAACAGGAATGTCAACAATGTCCCACGCCTTGTTGTCTTCAAAGCTCCTTAATTCCTCTTTGATAGCCTGTTCCCAGTGCTCCTTTTCAGGTCCCTCCAGTGCTTCTTCTAATGTTAATTCATTGCTGACTGGTTTGTTATATTTATCTGTAACAATGTATCCATATCTATCAGGTGGCTGTCTTTGCCTCGTCGATAATGCTCTCATCTGATACTCTTCAGATCCAATGGACTGCCTCATCTTGGGATGATGGTTCATAGGTTTCATCTGTGTCACCAGCATTTTCCATCGAAGCAAATGAATCTTCCTGACTAACATCACATGAATCTCCCACTGAAGATGATGCTGATTCTTCACATTCTTTTTCATTTATTTCAATCACATTATCTTCAATTTCACATAAATTATTTTCTTTTATAAATATCACATCTCGACTTGTTGTGACACTGCGTGTCACAGGATTATATATTCGGTATCCTTTTACATCTTCAGGATAGCCAACAAATATACATTGTTCAGATTTCTTATCTCACTTATGTCGTTTTTCTTTAGGAATGTGTTTCATTACAACACTACCAAAAATTCGTAAATGATTTAGGTTAGGCTTAGAACCTGTCCATATGGGGTGCGGTTCTTAAGTCCAGTTTTCACAATTCTGTTTTGTAAATAAACAGCGGTGTTAACAGCTTCTGCCCAGAACTCCTTACCAAGTTTAGCATCAAACAGAAGACATCTTGCCTTTTCTATAATTGTTCGGTTCATCCTTTCACAAAGCCCGTTTTGTTCTGGTGTATATGGGTTTGTTTTTTGATGCTTAATACCTGATTTCTTCAAAAAAATCTGAAATTTTCTATTGCAGAATTCAGTACCGTTATCACTTCTTAGAATTTTTATTCTTTTTGATAATAGATTCTCAATTTTTGCTTTATAATCTATAAAACTCTGTAAAGCCTCATCTTTACTTTTAAGAAAATAAACTTGGGTCATACGGCTATAGTCATCTACAAAAATTAGGACATACTTCGTTCCTCCAAGCGATGTATTCTCCATTGGGCCACAAATATCACAGTATATTACACCCAAAAGCTCAGTACTTCTGTTTCCTTTATTAGCAAAAGGTAAGCGACTCTGCTTCCCTTCACAGCAGACAATACAGTTTGACTTGTTGATCTTCGCCTTCTCTAATAGCTGAAATCCTTCCACTGCATCATACATTTTATTCATATTACTACTATTTGCATGTCCCAATCGGCGATGCCAAACAACAGGAGTCTCAATTGCTGCCATCATTAAGCAAGTTGATATGTTCAACTTATAAACACCATTTACAAATGATGCAGTAGCCACCAAAATGTCCAGTTTATTAAATATTTTACATCCACTGTTTGTGAAACACACCTTATTGCCCTGACTCATTAGTTGGCTTACTGACAATAAGTTTGTTGCTAACTGAGGAACACACAAAACTTTTTCAACAGTAATCTGGTAATTGTTGTCCACGGTTGACGTAATTATGTTTACGTTCCCGTAACACTCCACAGAAATTTTACTTCTATCGGCGATCATTATTTCCTTCGTAAAACCAGAGTAACAAACATCCGTCATCCAATTTATGTTACTCGTTAAATGTGAACTGGCACCCGAATCCACATACCAATCATCTTTGCCAAACGTTCCATTAAGAAAGACAGCACTAAATGCATTTGTTGTTTTAGGTTTCTTTTCTGAATCTTTCGAATTAAATGAATTCTTTTCGAATTGACTGGCAGTTTCTTAATATTTGTGCATTGGCTTTTATAGTGGCCATATTGCTTACAACCATAGCACTTAACGTTTGGTTTTTCCTTGACAAATGTTGACATTTGAGAACTTTGATTGCCGCCATCTTTGTGGACAATAGACTTCACAATTTTTGAACGACGATTCGGCTTATTGCGGAAACACGCAAATGCATTGTTGACGTCATCACCTTCCGGTTCCATGTCTATCAACTTCCCTTTAATGGCGTCCGTCGTAATTAACATACCGGAATGCTCAATGGCCATGATCATAGGCATATATTTTTCAGTTAATCCAGCCAACATAATAGAACCGATCCACTCGTCGTTAATGCCAAAACCCGTTCCTTGTAGCTTCTGACTAGCTTCAACAATTTGTGTTACATACGACGTCATCGATGTGCAATTTTCTAATCGAATAGATAGATATAAGATTCCTTAGGAGGCTGATTTTTCTAGTAAATCCTGAGTCATCGAACAGCATCTTCAATTTATCCCACAATTCCTTCGATGTACTGACGTTTCTTATGTGCACGTAAAGGGTCGAGTCGATTGTTAAGATCAACTTTGCTTTCGTCTTAGCGTCATCTGCAGCTGGTGCGGGCGTATCGTGGTCAGGTTTAATACACCCAACCATTCCTTCTAATATTAAAAAAGTTTTCGGCGCAAAACACCACTCATTATAGTTCTCGCGCACTTTTAGCTTGGGCACGCTAACCAAATAGTTTGAAGACGCCATTACCGCCACTTACGCACTATTACTTTTATGCTAAACTCTTAGAAATTGAACGAATATTGTTTATCACTCGGATAATACTAACAATAAACTTCAAACTAAACTTTTTTATGGGTCTGGGCCCATAACCTATAATAAAACAACGTGACTTAGTGATAGCTGACGAACGACTCCTTTATTGGAAAAGATAAAAAGGCAAAGACAAAGGCTACAGATAACCTACAGATAACATGATAGTAGTATCTATATATTGATATTTACAACAATGATATATAATTGTTATATATAAATAGGGTTGCTATTATTTCCACCAATTTTAATGTGGTTTTGGTGCTTTGCATAAGTTCTTTATAGTAACTTGCAGAGATATATGTTTTAATAATTTTGAAGTTTAAATTTTAAACTTATTTTTTTTTTTGTTTGAACAATTAAGTTGAATCTAAAAGATTATCTGATCTGTTACATTAAAATTATGTTAAAGCCAACAATTTATTTCAGATGTTATTTCAGTTGCTCAGATAGCGATTTTGTCAACATTGCCAGAAGATATAACACAACCACCCTTGGTTGAAGAACCAACTCTATCAAACTTAACGGTTGAAGGTTCGCTCAAAAACTCCTATAGGTTGGTTCATATCTGCATTTGAAAAAGGTTTTCAATTAAGCCTAAATGTAGCTTTAAGCCTTCTAAATATTAAAAAACAAGCAATATATGAGAATGCCAATTTGCAACAATACCCCAACATTATTCTTTACAGGAATTTTACCCAAACATTCACGAGCCAACTACACCGACGACAGTAAAAACGTGCTCTAGGAGAAGAATTATACAGAGTCTTACAAACTTTCGCCCATGTGCAAAAAATATATGAAAACTTCACTAGAGCCAGGAAGCAAGCCGATTTCCATCGACGTGCAAAACGGGCACTAAAATTTACAAAAGAAAATGAGTTTGAAAAACTTACAAAAGACTTGAACCCATATGCTAAAACAATAATCGACATGCAAATGAATCGGTCACTTCAAAAACCTCATAAGTCACAGAATTATAATTTTTCAGAAATCAAAAAAACTGTTTCATACACAAACAAATGAGTTTTAAAGCGCTTTTTAATGTTTAGTTTAGTGTTTGAGTGATAAGAAATTAAAATAGCGTATAATCTTTACAGTTTATTAATAGAAATAATGAAAAAAATCTGAAAAACAGTTCTTGACTTATGTTGTTTTAGCAAGGAATAGGTTTAGTTGTATAATTTAAACAAAACAATCGTAGTAATCATATTTTTTATTGCTTATAATTAAGAATTGCACTTCAAAATAATCTTATTAACATTTTAGATACATTAACTTGTTATTTTTTAATATTTTTATGGTACATAGTCATATTCTCCATCATTCTCATCTGGATTATTTTCAACAATTGCAGTTGGCCAGCTAAAAATATTGTTATAAAATGGCATATGCTCTTCCAGAATGCTATCTTCAACTTGTTTTAAATCATCTATTTTTTTTTTATTGATGGGCACTTTCAAATCATAGGCTTTAGTTGATGGAAGTGAAATAGAAGTTATTATTTTCTTTATTAATGAGAACGAATGTTTGATCAATCCATCAATATATTCCTCGGCTATGATAGTTCCTTTTCTATCTGAGTCATACTGAAAACTCATGTATGTCGAAGGAGCAAATAACTTTTTCTGGTCCTTTGGGATTTTTTTTCCATAAGATTCAGTTGACAAACATGTTTTTTTTGTACAAATTTGGCCACCATTTCTTAAATTGTAAAACATCTTCAGTTTTTAGTTCTATGACTGTAAATGTTGAGCTGGAGTTCGAAACCAAATCAATGTATTCGCCTGGGACGTAAATACGATCATGCTTTCGAACATTTTTTTTTAAGACTCCAAAATCACGGTCATTTGGTAAAAAGGAGTGACCTCGTGTGGGAAAATACTGATAAACTTTTTCAAATCTTTTAGAGTCAGTCAAAGCCCACATAAATCTCAACATTGTATTATTTTTATTTTGACCGGGGCAGCCATCGGAAAAAAGATAGAAATACTTAATATTTGGCCCAATATTATTTTTTATATAATGCATCAACATTGAACAAACCTCATTGGCTCCTTTGTTAGCAATACCTTCATGATACATGTAAAATGTCGATTTGCCTGTTTTTAAATCCTTAATACCAAAACAGTTAACCCATAATTGGCGTAAATAAAAAATGTTTTGTATAGGTATGTGTGGCAATGGTAGATTTTGGATAAAATCGAATGTTATCGCTGCAACATCATCTCGTTCTTTACAAAGATCTTGAACTGATGAAATTTTGTTATAAAACTTCTTGGCACGTCTTTTATGGATCATTAACTGAGCTACTACTGAACGTTTTGCATTTTCTGATAAGTTGGATTGTTTTATTTTTGTTGATAGTTCTTCGCAAGTTATACATGTGTCGACTTGTGGTCGACCAAATCTGAGGGAAAAGTTTTCATTAAAGTATTGCAAGTAAAATTTGTACTTTACATTGAGATCTGGATATTTTTCATTAAACATTAAATGCATTTTTTTGACATCCAAACGTGCATCAAGATAATCTATGTCTTTTCCTGCATAATGTGTCTTTTTCCTAGGAAAGGAGAGGATGTGTTCGTGTATTTTTTGGCATATTTCAGGAGGCACTGTATTTGCTTTCGGGTGGCATCCTCTTTTATCTATTGGAATCTTCCCTTCATTAAGCAAATCACAAAGTCTGCGAACTCTGGCTTCTGTAATTCCATACAGGCTGATAAATGCTTTCTTGCAGACTTTAACTTTATCAGTTTGTTTTAAAACATAGAATTGAAAAGCATTTTGCCTCTGTGTAGCATTTTCTTTTCGAGGACGCCTCTGTTTTATATCTGACTTATCAATAAGTGTTTGAAGAAATATATCCTGCTCATTTTCGGTTGAAAAACAGTTCATTTTTGAAATGCAAAAGTCCATGTCATCTTGATTGAAATTCGCAAAACATTCCTTCTTACATCTGCAATAATTAAGCGATATATTAGGTTTATATAGACCCCTTTAAAAAAACGTAAACTGAATAAAGGTTTATGGTAAACTTGCCTGCAATTTTCACCAGTAGATCTTGGAGCTATTTGTTTCCCTCGATAATTAGTATGTGCCTGACCTTTAACTTTAGAATTTTTTATAACATTCCTTTTATATTTTGTAGGATTACACGTTCTCTTCTTTTTCGGCTCACCATCACTCTCAGTTTCACTTGAAGACATTTTTTAAAGCAAAAATGACTTTTCTCTTAAAATAGTAAAAGACAAGTGAAGTTCAAATGACATTAATGGCGATGGTTTACAAAAATTTAAATATTGTTGAACCAATCAAAACAAAGCAAATTTAAAATGTCAATCTCAGTCATAAACTACTCCTGCCATCTAGTGATGCATGCAAAAACCTCTTAAGTCATTGACTAATGTTGTTTAAGCAATGAACGTCTTTCACGCGGTATTATTAAAAGAGGAAGGAGGAAGGAATGTATTGACTTAAGCTGTTTTCACCCAGAATACGCATCTACCTTTGAGGAAGCATTTTCAGCAAAAAAAAAGCATTTTGGAAAAAATGTGACTAAGTGCTTTTGAAATGACCGATTCAAATAAATTTATGCACCAAAAAGAAGAAGGGACGCAGGTTTACACTTGAGGAAAAACCGATATCACTCTCGATTATGAAACAAAGTCCAAAATGCTACCGATTTCTGCAAAGATATTTATACTACCTTCATCCTCAACATTAAACAAGATGGTTTCTAATATAAATTTAGAAGCAGGCATCAACAGGCAATTTATCAAACTCATGAAGAAAAAGGTAATTATTTCATATAGACAACCATGTGAAGAAAGTTTCAAGAATTTGCTAGTTTGTAAACATATATATATATTTGTAATAATTACTAAGACCTTTTATTTTTCAGGTTGATACCTAGCAAGATGCCAAAAAACATTGTTCTACAATTTTTGACGAAATGTCCCTGGGTGTGGGTCTATCTTACAACAAAAAAAAAGACAGAATTGATGGTTTCGTTGAACTTAACCAAAGAAAAGGAAGATTTGCAGACCATGTTCTTGTATTTATGGCCCGGGGTGCTGTACATAAATGGCAGCAACCCATTGCTTATTATTTTTGTGAAGAGGTGACATCAGGACCAGAATTAAAGAAAATCATAAAAGAAATTGTACATGCAGTATCCGAAATAGGGTTGAATCCATTGATACTAGGGTGTGATCAGGCCACTGCATTTCAGTCGGCTGTAAGAAACCTCCAAGAAGATACACGGCGAGAACAATTACTACATAATGAACACCCAGGTCGAAGCTTTATTTTTTTTTTAAGTTATCTATTGGCATAAATTAATCTATATTTTATTGGGTGTCAATTAAATGGTTAGCATAGTATTGTTATTTCTGTGAGCAGAAAAATATAATCGGTGACCAGAAATAGCTAATTGGTCAGCAACTCATGGTCAGCAAACATTTCAAAATCAATCAGCAATTTATGTCATTCTGGATGGCTGTAATTATTTTTGTACAGCATATTAATTATATAAGCTGCAATCAGCTGCTCATGTTTAATAAAATTTTGGTAAGCACTCAGAGTGTAAGCAAAAAAATGCATTTTGTGCTGCATATAAGAGGGGCAAAAATACTTTATTTGTCATGCCTAACCTAACCTAACCTAACCTAAAATGATCATAACTTCAATTGTAAAAAAAAAAAAAACCCTAACCTAACATACCAATCAAATATACTGCTTATAGACATGTTTTTCTGCCGCTCAATCATGAAATCTTGCCGCTCAAGTAGTTATTTTGCGGACTGAATGTTTATTATGCAGACTCATGTTATTGTTGGCTGCCTATGTATGATTTAATTTTTGACCATTATCAAAATTAGTTGCGGAACAAGAATTGCTGCCTGTTTTTTTTTATTGCAAACAAAATCTTTGTATGCTGACCAAATTATTTAAATGCTGCTTTTGGGTGGCTCGCCAAATTTTATAATTGCTGACCAATGTAATTACTTCTCTATTTTATTTTCACTCCATCCATCCTTGATATCAGACTCTGGAGGAAAAAAAAATGTCATCACACTGCACTGTATTGTTGTTGTCATCCTGATACACGACTACTGATGCTTTTACGCTTTACAAGGGTACCAAAATGCTAAAAAGGAACCCTTATGGTGCGGCGAATCCATATCTGTTAACTGTCTGTCACAGCCAATTTTGCTCTAAAACCATTCGACTGATTGAGTTGAAATTTGACACACATATGTAAATCAGTGACCTAAAGTTAAATATTGAAGTTATTGAAGAAAATAAGCTAAAATTAATCGTCTCCCTCCCCCTCTATCTCCGAAAGTATTGGAGCCAAAATTTAGATAAAACTACCAAAAATAATTCTTTCCTTAAAGATAAGGAAAATTTATAGTGGTCTTAAAATAACGTGGTAAATATTACAATATTATGCGTCTAAACATGCAGTCGGAATGTATGGTCTCCCATGCAATGCGACGGCAAACGTAACTTTGTTTTTCAATTACATTGTTAAGTGTGTTCTTTATGACTGATGGATCCTCACTGTACCAGTCTGACTGCCCTTAAAATAGAGTGTAATTGTTTTAGGTGTATATAGAGTGGTATCGTTGTGAGTTTCTTTATTCCACCAAAACTTCCAAACGCCTGGACGGTTTTGAATGAATGTGATATCGTTAATTTCCTAACATTCTTCCGGGCAATAAAGGCTGCGTTTCGTATTCAAAAAATAATAATGGCCGCTGTCTTTTGTTATACTTGATATCAATTTTTTTTTAAGATGAGATTATTTATTATAATAATAATAATAATAAATTCATTTATTTCAGATAATTAAAATCCATATTGGTAATTAAATTTTTTTATTTATTTTTTTATTTATTTATTTATCAAACAAAAAACACAACTTACATTGATTTTAAGTGACTAAAACCCAATCGGATTTGACTAGTCACTACTCATTCGTCTTAAAAAAATATATAAATTACAAAACAGTACATATTAATTATAACATACCCACACACTACGCAAAAAACAAACTAATACACGCGAGCCTTGCGGTGCGTAGCTCGTTGAGTGAGTGCATGACTCAGGGCCTTTGTACAGGTGCACACAAAATATGTTATAAAATATTTATATTTATTTATCCCGATAAATATTTTGCTGGTAATTCTCGTGATGTAAAATAGTATTTTAGTTTCAGTTTAGCGTTGTCATCTTCCAAAATTTGTTGCACTTCTTTTGGCAAATTATTAATTATTGATGGAAGAATACAAGATAGCCTTCTTTCTCCATAAAAGTTGGTTGAGCCCATCCTGAAGAGTTTTTTGCCTTTGACCTGCCTCGTTTGTTTTCTATGACTGACTCTCGGTAAATACGGTACCTTGTGCAGTTGTTCACTAAGAATAGCATACTTTATTTTATCGTAGATGGACATAACTTTGCAATATTTAAAGAGCTCATTATAGTTGTCCCTGTATTTTTCTTTTATTTTCCTATGTACTATTATTTTTAGAAAGCGTAACTGTAGGTCATAAATTTTATTTAGGTACGTTTTGAATGTACGGCCATAACTGGAAAGTCCATATGCAACAATAGGATCAACCAAGGTTTTGTACAACATCATAAGTGTGTGATATGGCATTTTATTCTTAATTATGACAAATTTTGACAGTAAAGCACGCAATTTTTGACATACGGAGTCTACATGAGGTCCCCAGTTGAGTCGATTGTCAATAATTAGACCTAAATATTTTTGCTGTTCTACCAGGTCTACAGAAGGACACTGGCAGGTTGTTGTTATTTTGTGCATACATTCGTGCTTATGGATTACTATTGAGGTATTATAGTTTGTGTGATTATGACTTGAACGAATGTGCAACAGCTTGGTTTTTTGTCCATTAAGAACAAGTCCCATGTCATGGGACCATTCATTCAGCAATGATACATCGTCCTGGAGGTTATTTTGTGCTACTCTAACATCACGATCCGCTGCTATTAAGCATGTGTCATCCGCAAACTGGTAAACTAAGCATTTTTTAATTAAGTTGTTTATATCATTGACATACGCTAAATAGTGCAAAGGACCAAGCACCGATCCTTGGGCTGTGCCCTCATCAATTGTTTTACTGTCACTGTAAGTGTCAGCAACTTTGACTTGGAACGTGCGGTTATTAAGGTAATCAGCACTCCAGTTGTGTAAAGTTGTGTAATCCCCGTCAATTCCAGTTTTTCCAACAATATTTTATGGTGAAGCGTGTCGAACGCCTTGCTATAATCTATGAAAGCAATGAGTACGTGCTTTCTTTCATTTAAGTAGTTATTTATGGCGTCCGTAAAATTGGATAGAAGTAATGTAGTGCTTTTTTTGGGTTGGAATCCAAACTGGTTAATACTCAATATACCATTTAATTGATAGAATTCTTGAATTTGATTTCCAATATGTTTTTCGCTAATTTTGTCTATTATCGACAATAATGAAACAGGTCTGTAATTGTCGTGATCGTCGTAACCACCTTGTTTGTGTATAGGGCGGATCACACTTTTCTTAAGATGATCAGGGTACCTTCCTAGTTTGACACTACTATTGATTAATCTAACCAATGCATACACTATCTTTTTTGAGAGACGTACTATATCTATGGGTCTAATACCATCAATACCAGTGAAATAAACACAGAAATAGGAATTAGTTACAAATAAATAAATAAAATCAGAATCAGATGTCAAAATCATAAAAACTACTAAATCAAATTAAATTAAAAAATAAATATACATTAAAATTAAAACACATAAATTAAAATCATAAAAATTAAACACACAAATTAAATTAACAAAAATAAAATAATTATTATATATAGGAGGGGCCACTAGCATGCAGCCGCATCCACCTCCTTAACATTGGCGAGTCCCACCGGTCGGCCAATACGCACAATATACCATTCGGACTGCCACGCACACGCCTTAACAAAGAGGCGCACCTTTTTCTGATGATTGATGGAAAATCATCAGTATGCTCCTCAGCAAACATCCCGGACGCACTGCAAAAACGTGGCAGCCCCAGTAATATTCTGAACGCATTGTTATATTGTACGCGCAGTGCGCCATATACCCGCTGTGAAAAACTGGTCCACAGGCTGCATGTGTAGAAGGTCTGGCAATAAGCCTTAAATAATGTTACTTTAACTTGTTTTGTACAGTGTACAAACCTACGAGCCAGCATATTACACCGGACGGACAGCGCCCTGCGCTCTCTCTCAATGTCCTCATTGTCACACAGGTTGTCGGTAACCCAGTGACCCAGATACTTAAAAGAACTGACCTTATTTAGACGCGTTCCGCACAGAGTTATGTGAGGAATTTCAGTGTAGTGTTTGTTTCCTGCTTTGAACACCATGAACTCACTCTTCTTCGCGTTGTATCTGAGCCCATGAGCTTCCGCATACGATTGACAGATGCACAGGAGCCTACGCAGAGCTCCAATCGATGGACTCAGCAGAACCATGTCGTCAGCGTAGCTTATGTTATTTATACTTACACCGTCTATAGAACAGCCAACACCAGCACTGCTATTATACCTTTGTGTTATACATTATACACACTTTTCATTCATAACTTGCTTTTAAAATTGCATTTCGACTAAAGGCAGTCGTGTTTTTATTTTTTAATTCATAATATCTTGTTATAACTGTTGTGATAACATAAACAAAACACGTTTTATAGATTAATATTTTTGCATATTTTCAGATGACAATCATTATTGGAGAGCATAAATTAAATGTTATTTATGACCCCTCCCATTTGATAAACGGGATAAGGAATAATTTTTTATCGGAAAATATTATATATGATGGCAAAATATCACAATGGCAAGATATCGTGGATGTGTACAAAACAGATTGTAAACACACAGAATCAAGATTACTGCACAAATTGAACGATGAGCATGTCATTCCAGAAAAAGTGAAGAAAATGAAGGTGTGTATACCTTTTATCTGTTAACATAGTAATCATATTATAATTGACAACTAGCTCCCCTCCGGATCGCGGTAGTGCTTAGACGTATCCTACACGCAAATTTTTTATTTAAAAATCATATTTAGTACACCAAATACCGAAACAAGTCATTTAAGTACCAGGCGCGCATAACCAGTTAGCGATCGTGCAAGCAACAGAAGTTGATAGTCACCTATACGTCACTCAGCTACGTCACCGCACGTCATTATTGACGCTTGGCCCAAGTGTTAAACGAGGTGAGAATTGTTGTTGTCGAGATGGCATCGAAAGCTTCATCATTGTGGTGTCCTTAATTGTTTCTTATAAACACTGCAAACACTCTTAAATAAAACACAATAATTTTAGATTGACCAAGCAGTCATACGCGTACACCAAGCCCAAACGTCAATAATGCTCCACAGACTATCGAGCGCTATTCCGTTGCACGCCTTGTGTCTACGTACGCGCTGCTTGAGTTTTATTAAAACGTCACACCTCTTCCTTGACATAAGAAATTTTAAACAATAACATAAAAGAAATATTTTAATAATCAACTAGATTCCGATTCTGAATCTTCTGTATTTGTCGTAGTGTTAGGTTGTTGAATTTGCCATTGACCTTCTACTTTTTTTAAATGAACAATATTACGTTTATACTCTTGACCAGTTTCATCATTTCTGACATTATATTCATTACCACGGGAGCTTACTACAGTGTGTGGAGTTGGATTAAATGTTGTTGTAAGCTTATTATTCTTGATCATGTTTTTTACGTATACTTTCCCTCCCTCTTCTATTTCATAATCACATGCTCTCCGTTTCCGGTCCTCATATATCTTTCCTTTTTCTTTCATTAATTTATCTCTATCTCTCGTTTCACAATCAACTTCCGTTCTACTTCCAGATATTGATGGTAGTTTGTCTCTAAATTTCCTGCAAAAAAAAAGTTCACCTGGTGTTTTACCTGTCGTGCTATGAGGAGTACTGTTGTACATTGTAAGATAATCCAAAAGGTCTGATTGCCAATCCGTTTTCGTGCTTTGGCTTATCTGTAACCTTTTCAAAATATCTCGGTTTTGACGTTCGACCTCTCCATTCTCCTGCGGGGTATATGGTGTTGTACTAAGCAATTTGATACCTAATTCCAAACAGAAGTCTTTAAAGTCATGACTAGTGAACTGTTTTCCGTTATCTGCGGTAATAGATAATGGAATGCCTAGCCTTGAGAACATTTCCTTCAATACTTTTACTGTATCGTTGGTGGTTATTGATTTCATTATTTTTATTTCTTTATATCTACTATAATAGTCAATAACTACTAACAAATAATGCCCTGAGGGAAGAGGACCTAGAAAATCCATCGCAACATCTTGCCAAGCTTGTTCTGGTAAATCTCGTCTTTTTAAGGGTAACGGTGGGTTAACCGCAGAAACAAGTGTACACCCTCGGCAACTTCTAACTTTAGCCTCTGCGTCTTTGTCTATCTTAGGCCACCAGACCTTTGTGCGCAATCGCCCTTTCATTGCCACAATGCCTGGGTAACCTTCGTGAGCGGCGTCCAATACTTGTTGACGGAGGGTTTTTGGGATTACAATTTTATCACCCCTAAGCAAGATACCATCATGAGTCCAAAGCTCTGTTTGGAAAATGCGATAGTTATTAATGCAGGGGTCCCAAACATTTGTGTCCAAAGCTTCTTTAATTAACTGAATTTCATCATCTGACTCCGAAGCTTCAATTAAGGTCTGCATGCATAGGAATCGCATGAGGTCTTATGTATTGAACCAGTTGATTAATGTGATATTCATCTTTAGACGGTTTTATATTGGTGGGTTGACACAAACGGGATAGGGGATCAGCAATATTGGTTTTACCTGGTCGATAAACAACCTTAAAGTTATAAGATTGTAAACGTAAAACCCAGCGCTCAATCCTAGCACATGGCTTAGATCTTGGCCCAAAAATGACTTCAAGAGGTTTGTGGTCCGTAATCAAGTCAAAAGATTTTCTACCATAAAGATAAATGTGAAAATGTTCCACTGCCCAAACTAATGCTAGAGCCTCCTTTTCTGTTTGACAATAGCGTTTTTCGACATCAGTAAGACTTCTGTTTCCGAATGCTATGACCCGAGGTCCTCTAGAATCAGTTTGTACCAAAACTGCACCCAAGCCAACGGGACTTGCATCTGCCAAAACTTGTGTCTTATCTTCGGGGTCATAGTATCCTAAAGTTGGTATATTTCTCAATATTTTTTTAAGTTCAAGGAATGCCACATTTTGGTCAGTTTTCCAATATTCTGATAGATCAGCCTTTTGTGCAACTTTAAGTGTTAAAAGTTTCCGAATGGGTTCTGTTATAGTTGACAGGTTAGGAATCCATTTATTTACATAGTTCAAAAGCCCTAAAAAACTTTGAACTTCTTCCATTGTTTTAGGTTCCCTAAATGAGTCAATACTTTTCATGTAAGAGTCTAAAGGCTTTACCCCATTTCCAGACAGCTCGTGTCCCAAAAACTGTACAACTTTAGCATTAAAGATGCATTTTTTCTGATTGAGTCTAACGTTGTATTTTTTTAAGACTTCAAGGACATGACTTAATCGAGCTTCGTGTTCAATTGCATTTTGACCAAATACAATAATGTCATCGATGAAATTCAGTGTTCCTTCGCAAGGTAATAAGATGTTTTCTAGAGTTTTTTGGAATAGTTCAGGTGCACACGATATACCAAACATTAATCTCTTATAACGATAAAGGCCTCTGGGTGTTATAAAGGTTGTGATGTGACGGCTGTCCTCATTTATCTCTAGCTGATAAAATGCATCTTTGATGTCTAGTTTTGAAAACACTGTTGCTTTCCTAAACTTTGGAAGGAGTTGATCCATGGTTGGAAGTGGATAATGTTCTCGGAGTATTGCTTTGTTAGCTAGCCTCATATCTACGCAAAGCCGGATTTCACCATTACTTTTTAAAACTGGTACTATTGGCGAGACCCATTTTGATTTGTCAATTGGTTCAATTATATCTAGTTTAGTTAACTCCTCTATTCGCTTATTGACTTTTTCTTCAAGTGGTACTGGTATTCGACGACATGGTTGGCTTACAGGGGATATTGTGTTATCAATAGTTATATCAAGTTTGATACCCTTAAATTTAGGAAAAACATCAGTCTTCTGGTTGTCACTTACCATATTTACATTTAGTCCTAGTTTCAGAACCTTAGCTCTAAAGCCGAATCTTTTCCCAGCAAATCTCTGGTGCCATCTTTAATAACATAGAATGTACAATTTTTTTCTTCACAGCCAATTTTGACATAAGCCTCGAACGAGCCTAGGACCTTCAAAGGTATTTTTTCATCTTCTCCTAGATAAAAAATATAATTTATATTAGCGGGAGATGAAAGAGTTGATTTTTTCTCATCTTTGAATGGTGTCAATGAATTTTTTGTCTTTTTGTATGTTATTGGTAATTTGGAGCCATTTCGATGTGTAAGTTTCCGTTTGTTGGCTCTTGTTCGACATTGAGCCATGTAGTGACCTATGTAGCCACATTTGGAACATTTTTTGTCTCTAGCCGGACAGCATAAATCATTGCCATTGTGTTTTGTGCTACCACAACAAGAACAGTCCTTTTTTTGTAAATCATCCAGTTTTGACTCAACTTTGTTTACAGTAGAAACGACTCGATGATCATTACCGTTAAAATCGGCTAGTTGTCGCTGTACAGATTCCATTGCATTGGCTTCTGCTATAACTTTGTCCAAGGTGATGTCATCGCCCAAGGTTAACATTTTCTTTTTGAGCTCTACAGAATTACATTTCTCAATTATCTGGTCGATGAGGTTGTTTTCTTCATTTGTAAAAAAACATTTTCTACTTTGTTGGCGTAACCTTACAAGAAATTTGTCAAATTTTTCACTCGGTTCTTGTCTTAGGAGTCTAAACAAGTGACGTTCATAGACTCTACTCTGCTTAGGTAGAAAATACTCGTTGAGTTTATCTATGGCAGTCTTATATACGTCAGATGTATCAGTAACGTCACAATCTAAAATATGTGCGCCCGGGATATTATAATAAATTTCTTGTAAAGCTGTTCCCCCCATATGAAGAAGAGTAGCTCTTTTCTTGGCGGCTGTGTCTATCCCAGCAGCCAGAAGATATATTTCCAGGGCTCGCAACCATTTATCCCAGCGCAATCCCAAAGACATGGAATCACCATCGCATTGCAAGGTTTCAAGTGGTGGCAGGTTGGACATTTTGAGCGACCTGAAACAAGGTTTGCCTTTTTATTGCACCCTTGGTGCCATTGTCTTAGGTGATTGAACATTTTTGTTTTATATTATCAATAAAATGCAATTTTGTGGTTGCTGATTTTTCATTTGCTGATGTATCACAACATGTATATTGTTTTCAGCTTTTTTTACCCTAACCAATTTTATCAGTTAGTACCTACACTATATCCAACAACCCCAATGCAAATAAATGTCTTATAAGAACATTATTTAACTTAGGTACATGAAATTCAGTAGGTAAATGAAAAATGGTGGCTAAATAACATTATTTCAATTAGAAGTAATACTCCATTGCATTATGTGGATACATAAATTAATATAAAATATAGCATTTACTTATTCCAAAAGAGATTATCTTAAAACATGTAAGGTAGTTAGGTCAATTAATTACAAAACACCACCACTGACTCTGCTAAATCCAGTGGTTGACTGGTAGAAAATGCCATATAGCATTAAGTCCGCCATTTGTATAAATATGATTTTGTAATGTGAAATAAAATTCATAAATAAGTTTTTTTTTTTTTAGATGACTCATCAATTACTTTTATGATAATTGTCACTATATTAAACTGACAATCATTTTTTGAAAGGTAAGAAACAACACAATACAGCAACATTATCGGTGGTCAAGATACAAAAAGTCAACATTCGGATAAGATTTGAACTTTTATATATATATTTTATTTTTATAATAATGCAATGAAAATGCTGAATAAACTTATACAATAAGGTTGATGGATACAAGGATATAGTTAGGCCCACATGATGTTAAAATGTTTAGTGATGAATTACATTTTATTGTAGGTACTCCTTGGTACATTAATTCACCTTCGATCAACTTTCGTGCTCCTTGACACTTTATTGCACCTTGGCAAAATATAGTTGTAGGCTTAGTAGGTTTACTCTTTAGTATACATGCCTATTATTTAATGCTCATTAGCATTATGTTGCACCTTGGCAAAATATGATTTGGTATGTAGTATTGTGTGTAGTGTAATCAAGGACATTTCGTTTAAAAAAAATATTGATAAGAATATCCGTAATGAGTAAATACAATATAATTAATTACCCTTACACTTTCCTATTCTGACCTCTTAATGTGCTAGGTTCGGCAAGTGGAGACCTCATAGGAATTGATGTAATTATACTATGCATATGAAAGTAATTTCAAATTTATCTTAATGGAGATGTTGCATATTTATGTAGTTAGGTGTAATTCCTTTATTTAAAAGATAGCATTATGAAGCATTAGTTTTAAAAATTTACTTGTTTCCCTATAACCCTAGCAGTAGTAGTAGATATTATGTTTATCAGTGAAACTAAGGACTATTCACTATATGAATAGTAGGTATGCATAAGGTCAAACGTACATTATTTTATGTACGTAGGTAACTGATGAGTGTTAGTTAAAATGGTGGCCAAAATTTGTTTACGGATTGCCCGTAATACAACTTAAGTTACGTACAGAACAGATTTTGTTTTTTTTTTTTATGACGTGAGTTTTTTAATCTAAATGTGTTTAATAGGTATCAGCTCTAACAATACATGTCTATCCGTCCTTGATTAACACACATTATATGACGCAAGCCTTCGTGTTTATAGGGGTGGTTTTGTTGTGATTTCAATACCGGGTGGGTTCGATATTTCCCCCTTTTTGTTTATTTTTATGCATTACCACTTACTTGAAGGCTCGTCGCCACGTGTGGTGTCCTTAATTGTTTCTTATAAACACTGCAAACACTCTTAAATAAAACACAATAATTTTAGATTGACCAAGCAGTCATACGCGTACACCAAGCCCAAACGTCAATAATGCTCCACAGACTATCGAGCGCTATTCCGTTGCACGCCTTGTGTCTACGTACGCGCTGCTTGAGTTTTATTAAAACGTCACAATCATCAAAGAGTGATAGCCGCAAGCAAATTCCGGGTATAAGTGGTGGCTCTGATCCTAACTTATACGTCTCATTAGTGCTTGATACCAGCTTAAAGAAGAGAACAAAGCGTCACAGGGATGATGTACCAGGTTGCGGCAACTTGTCCATAATCGATTTAAAGGAGCTGATGATGGATAAGTTTGAAACCCTGACCTTGGCTATGGAAGGGATCCGAACCCAAAATGCCGAAATAAAAGATTCCTTGGTTTTTATGTCCCAGAAGTACGACGAAGTGTTAATTAGAATGGATCAGCTACAAAAAGAAAATGCACAGTGCAACAGTAAAATTTCCGATTTAGAATATAAACTAGATAAGATAGAATATAAAATAGATAAGTTGCCCTTATTGTGGAGAAACTGAGAGAAAGGAGACTATCCTGGTACGGTCATGTGGTAAGGAGAGAGAATGACCATGTTACCAGAAGAGTCATGGACATGAAAGTGGATGGGCGTGTGGGGAGAGGAAGGCCGAAGAAAAGGTGGATGGATTGTGTAAATGATGATATGTTGAGGAAAGGAGTGTGTAGAGAATTAGCGAGCGATAGGAGAGAATGGAAGCAGATGACATGTTGCGCCGACCCCAAATAGAATTGGGAACAGGGCAGGAGAAAGAAAGAAAGAATATAAACTAGATCAGGTGGAATGGAAGTCAAGAGTGGCCTCCCTTGAAATTCGAAACATCCCTAAAGGGAATACGGAAAATAAAATTCAGCTAATTGATACCACTAAATGTATTGCCACAAACATAAACATACAATTGCAGGATACAGACATAAAAGAAGTATTCAGAATGTCACCCAAAAACAAAACTGATGGGCCGATAATTGTTGAATTTACCTCTTCTTTGAAAAAAGATAATTTCATTAAGGCTGATTTTAGTCTTACGCCGACGGCACGCGTACCGTTAG